>VXBX01008168.1:0-14218 GCA_013400415.1 Scytalopus superciliaris | reverse complement strand
TTTTTTTTTTTTAATTAAAAAAAAAAAAAAGAAATAACATAGCCATCATTTTCCACTTGTTCTTGAGCGTCTTGGACTTAGTGACTCTGTACCAACAGCTGTACATGTACAATTAACTCTTTCGAATCAGCTGGCAAAAGCTTGTACAAAGCATCACATTATGAAAGACCTGGTATAACCAATGACCCAGCCACCTGAGCAACCTGGCTGTATGATGACAGTGGATCCTCTGATGGCTGCGCAGTGACCAAGAGGCTCCAAGAAGGGCTCAATACATGCTGTGCTTGATGCTTCATCAGTCTGCCACCTCAAAGATGGATATGCTTGCATAGGAGGGCCCAGCAGGATGTTAGCACACTTCTGAAGTGTGTGTTTCAGCTGTGGTTGAGGTCATTTTTGCAGAGTTCCTACAGAAAAGAGAGGCAAGGCACCCTGTCACAGTCCACAGATGCATATTCAATCCTATTGAGACAAATGAAGGGCTGTGTTCCAGATTTGTACACACTACATGTTCAGAGGCTGAGTTAAAACCACTGGATTTAGTCTTCACTAAGTAAGACATCAGGGTGTCTGATTGTCACACATTAGCTTACAAGTGTGCTTAGGAGAAGAATTAATGGAAACTTTCCTCATTCCTACTTCTAGCCTGTCTGGCTCAGGTTCCCTGTGATAATAATAACAGAGTTTCTAAGGGGTTAGTAATTTCTTTATATTCAGTGAGTTTTGTCTGGTAAAGGCATAAAAATAAACAAGACACAGTAGAGATAAGCAGTAGGTAACAATTTTCTATACAATTCCTTTGTACACATTTTCACTGCAAGTACCACTGTAAGAACTGTATAAACGAGGCACAAATAAGCAAAGAGCACAGATTAAATACAACAACCCTCTTTCCACAAGATATACAACTTGTACTTATTGAACTGTAAAGAGTGTACTGAACACTAAAGAATGGATCACCTGCAGTAGGGTAAATTGTTTGTCTGCTGATGATACGGTTCCACATGGTGTGATGACTCAAGAGGAGGGAGGGAGGATGGTAGAAGAAATAGAAAGAGGAGGAAAGAACACAACTCTCCATCATAAGAAGAGAATGAAATGCATCAAGTAGAGGAAAGGCACCCTAGCTAAGAAATTCAGTTGTGAGACATTTCAAGTACAGGGATTTTAATCTAGTCAGTGGTTAGACACTAAAGGTCCTTCCTGTGACACAAAACAGGGGCATAATTTTCAGGTAGCACTTGAAGTCACTTGGTGTCAGTAGCTCACTGAATCTTTTGGCACCTAAATTTCAGACATGTCTCGGTTCAAATGGAGTCCCCTTCCTAGTCTGTCAGTGCACAGCTTCCAAAGGCACTGTGACCACATGAACTGCAGTAAGCTCCGGAACAACAATCAAAATGAACCTGATTTCTAGTGTTATGGAAAGAGATTCAGGAAAACCACATTGCCTAGTTCAACTGAACTCTGCATCCTAATAATTGCATGCTATTGGATAGTGAGACACACAGTTCGAATGTCCTGTCAAATGCATTCCAGTAGTGATGATGCATAGTAATGTAAAAACTAAAAGTTGCCCTCAAAATCTAAATTCTTAGGAAGCATAGAAAAGAGTCAACTAAATTAGCTCCATGAACCTCGAGTGGTATAAAAGTACACCATCTGGAAAATAAATCTTATAAATGTATTTAGCTTGCTGTTTCCCCCAGCTACATAAGATTTCTATGGGAGTTTCTTAACAAAATACTTGCTATTTTTGAAGTGTTTAAAGGAGCCAAGGAAAAGTAACTGAAACAGCTGGATTACTATTAAGGGTAAATAATAAAATTTGAATATAGTGTTTGCATGTGCACTACTAGCTGAAGACACCAAGCATTAAAGAGAATTATCAGTGTCTGTAACTTCTCCTAGAATTTTGTATTGTTCAACTCCAGTTCAAGCAAGTCCATCTGTCGTGTTTTTGTCATCTCATATTTCATGTTTAGCACTTATATGCATGAGTTTGATGAAGAGCTCATACAGAATTTAAGTATTTGCCAGGAAACACGTTACTACCTAAATTCTGGTGCTTCACAAAGGGGTGTTATTGTAAATTCTATTTGATTTAGGGGTGTCATGGGACAGGAAACAATTCTGAAGTGCTACTACTCCTGCAATATTAGACACAGCAACACCAACTCTGAAGCAGTTTCTGACTCCTAGATCAAAACCTACTTTCACACAGTATCATATGTATAATAGAAGTCCTCTTATAAAGCATCCCTAATTTGGTTGGGATTGCATAATCCTATGGCACCACCTAGCTGCAAACACTTGGTTTTTCATTATTTTTTTCTCTTCAGAACCCACCATTTTAATTCCACTGGCACTTAATTAAGAAGTGGGATAAGTGTTTACTACAAATGTGCTTATTATCTGACTTGTGGTTCCCCAGACCTGTTCCAAGTATTCTGCATGTTCTAGATTATCTCACTGGTTTGTAATAAGATGATGTGTTACTGCTTAGTTCTGCTTAGTTACATGCATTGCCTTGGTGGAAGGAACTCAGCTGTCTAGGGCTCATGTCTAAGTACAGGACTGAGCCAAGATCCTAACTGGTATTTCTTACTTCTGAATCAGAACACTTGCTGAAGTTATTTGTCTGTTAAATCACAGAATTGTGTTATCACNAAAAAAAAGAGATATATTAGTGTACCAAACTGTGCTTTTTCATGAATTCTAGAAGTATTTCTTCTTTGAATCAAATTTGTTAGTTTCAATATCCCAGAAAGGGGTAAGAAATATGAAACTTCCCAAATGGCCTTTTTTTTTCTGCAGTCTTTCAAAAACACAAGAAATACAGTTTTTTCTAAAAACAAATACCCTTTTTTTCAAGTTTATATGAAAAAGTAAACACAGATATTAAACAATTCCCTTAATAGAGGTGTCAAAAGGAACATTCTTATTTTATACATACATTTTGTCTATTTTCTTTAAACAGATAGTTGTGTCTGTGTTAATCTAAGTCAATATGTCTTCCCTTTCTTTTCTGGAATGTTTCTTAGAGCCATTGAACAAAACCAAATAACCCGTAATTTGGTCAGCTCCAAAGAGCAGGCTGGAGACACATCAAATACATTAATATCTTTATTGCTCTTTATATGTTTCCCAGAAAACTTGGCATAGAAGAAGTAGAAATTGACATTTCCAAACTGGGTCTTCTATGAACTTGATGACCTTTGATACACTTGCAGTCAGAAAAGATGCTTGGGTTGTAATGGAAAGGTCTTCATGACTGAGTGATCATTATACCATTAACAGTTATTATATTTCGTGAAAGAACAGCAAGCTGATGTTTTTCTTTGTTGACGTTCCTCTCAGGCAGAGTTCAGAAAAATGCCTTTGACAAAGATGCAGTACATGCTTTAGAGAACAGAGAATAGCTTGCATTTTGCTGTGGTGTTTTTTTTTTTTTTACTTAGAGATAGCATTTTAGACATGTTAGCTTCCTTGTCCCTTTGCAATATGCACAGAAGATTCACTTCTGCCATTGCATAGAATTACTTAGCCTTATAAGCTCCACAGATGTTTCTTTCTGTACTATTATCAAAAGTCCTGTACAAAAGTCAAAATGACAGATTTAGCACAGTCAGACCTCTGCTTTCACAGCATGCAGTTCTCTCCTTCACACATGTCCTCTGGGTGATGCTTCAGGAGATTTATTTCAGAAGCTGAAGGAAGGAAAAGCAGGTGAAAAAGAACATTGTACCAGCACCTTCAATCTCATGTTCCAGACCTCAAAGAATGATACCACAGGCATGAAAAAAGATGCAAACTTTCTCCCCCATCAAGTTTTCTATGAGCAATTAACCAGAGTGCTATAAAATTTTTATTAGGCACAGTGAATGGCTGTTTTTGCAATATGACAAGGTGAGCTGTTTGAACCAGAGAGGTAGCACTACTCTGCATTTAATCATTTCCACTGAACTGGAAACTTAGGTGCTGGTTTCCCTTAACTGCACTATACAGAAAGGCTTTTCCGAAGCTCAGTGAAGTTACTGCATCCTTCTCAATGCAAGATTGCATCCTGACAGCTCTGGTCCCCCAAGTCCTGCCACTGAAGTTTCCCAGAAGTTAAGAGAAAACAAGCAAATAAGAAATGAAATCTTTCTGATCTTCACTAAGGCTTCGGATGAATTTCAGGGCAAAGGCTTGGGACGAACTCACTGTTCTTAGTGGTTCACACTTCCAGACCAAACTAGTGATGCTAACTGCTAAGAAGCAAACAATCTGTTGCAAAACCTTCAAGATTACAGATAAATAGGAAATTATGGCGTGGGCTGTTATTCACCATCCACCGCTTTTTTGCACTATGCTCCTTTCTTATATATATCAAAAACCTGAGCATAGTGCTTTGGCTGCCCCTTACTACCCTTCACATGGTACAACTGAGCTGGTTGCAGACACTTAGAAAGCACCAGGAAAACTTCTTGTTAGCACTGTGCTCATGCATTCTGAAATGAGTTCACTGGTGTTAGCAGGGCTGTTTGTGAAAAACATGGCAAGATGAATCAGAGGATAGATCTATGTTGAAAACAACCAAGTATAAAAGCAAGAAAAGTAAGAAAAGCCCGTGGAACCCTGGATTTAATGGACCTTACTGATATTTCTCATGTAAATCTCAAAAAAAATTTCAATACATGAATGATGAAATATCTCCAATGAAAGCGGAAAGGGGAAAGTGTACAAGTGTCAATACAGAAATGAACAGACCAAATACTTTCTCAAGGCACTGAAGTTTATGGACCAAGGATAACACAGAGTGAGCCAAGATCAGAATGTTTCATTCAATCCTACAGCTATGTTTTTTTTCCTGTTAAAGTAACAGAGGCTTCATTTGGTTTTGATCTTCCTTGCCTATTAATTACCTTAAAGGAGTGTTTTATTAAGGATATGGTCTAGGTTATGGTTTTCTATGCCAATCAAATGTTCTGACAGCACAAACAAACTACACGGAAGTAGTAGTCATGACTCGCTATTAGTTACTGATTACAGAAGGTGGTGCCACTCCAGTCGGGTGGAAATACAGGGATTATCACCAGGTCCTTTGGGTTTGGGAGCCCCTCCTTTTTTTTTTTTTTTCCCTCATGTATGTCTCTCTCCCATTTCCCTTGCCCTTCTCGTATCACACATCTCTCCAAGTCAGAGCTAAGCTCTTTAGAACAGGTACTGACTCTTCTGACGTAGGTGTAGAGGCCAGGTCCCTATGGGCATAGAGAGCTGCGGCATAAAGCCTTTAGTATGACTTTCCCTGTGACAGGATTTTAGTAGGACTTGTTCTGGTCTTCCATGGATCCCTCTGCTCATGTGGGAGTTCTGTGTGTAGCTACCACCAATCAAGGAGGTTAGTCTCTTTCTGGTTCCCCAGTATGTATCCAAATAGTTACTGGAAATAAAAACTCACAAACTAAGGTCCTGCAGAGTGATGTGCTATAGCAGGTCCAGACTGCAAGGTGATTAGATCACTTTCCTAATGCAAGAAGCGAAGGATTCAGGCATCTACATTTTGTTCTGTACCCTGGACTCAGGTACATCTGCCTGTTGGAGCAGTGAAGCGTTAGGATATACCTTGGCTCTGTGACAGTGCTGTGGCAGTTTCTCTTCAACATTATTTATTCATTACCCTTAGGAGCTAAATAAATGAGTGGCACACTTAACAAGTGGGCCAGGGGCTGAAGGATCCCATATACCAGGACATTAAGATGAGAGTAGGCAGCAGCAAGCACAGGCAGTAAAATTAAACAAGTATTCCTAGTTCATGTCCTTAATGAGGACTGTTTGGTCTGTTTTACAGCTATCTCCTTCCAAAACTACTTTAGCAGCATGCAAGCACTGTTCAAAGATTCCTGGGCTAGCAGTCAAGTGGTAGTTCCAGAAGTAGAACAATTTAATCACTGTTTTGCTACATGTACACAAATTATCTTTGTTAGGATGCAGGTGCTGTGGCATTATGTCTGTGTTTCTCTTGATCTGATCTGATCTGATCTGGTAGCTCTGCAGATCCAGGCAGTGTACTCTGAGATTGTATCTGCTCCATTACCCTCAGCTTAACAGGGTCCTGGCCCTGCTGTGTTGTGCAGTATAGGTAGTTCTCTAGCTTGTAAAGAGTAGAGTTACTCCTTGGAAACCTGCTGACACCACAAGCTGCTTTTAAAGCCAGTTATCCTTCTTAAGATGCATAAACTGAAAAAAAGAGTTTCTCTGAACTGCCAAGAAATGATACATGGAGTTGCTTTTATATTTGTCTCAAAGACACCTATTGTTCAAAATTCACTACTGGAGAAGTAATCTGAACTATGCAGATTTCATATTCTCCATAATTTTGCCAAATATCAGGGTAAAAATATATAATGAAGTTCATACAAGTGAGTGAAGGTAAAAGAAATTAGGTTACTATGATGAAGTATGAGAATTTGATTAGACTGTTTAAATTACCATTCCTTAGAAAACTTAGGGGACAGAAGGGCAGGAAGGAAGATATTTTGTTTAGTTAACAGTCCTTGTTGCTACATAGAGTTATTAACTGTCATTGGTACTGGTGTACGTATTCTAGCAAATGAAACATACAGGGAGAATCAAATAATTTCCTGACTGGAATTAATGTTCTGAGTCAAGTCTTTTCAAATTACAGGTAATGAGGTTATAAACAATCCCTCTTGCCAGAGGCAGAGTTGCATACAAGGGAAAAATCCAGTTGGAAGAGACATTACTTGTTCAGGCAACAGTAGTGGGACACCACAGGATTGCAGTCAGAGGTCCTAACCAGTGAAATGCATTAATCTTTCAGACAGCAATGCTGTCTTGCAGATACTTGCAGTGGCTTTTAATTTTTCCTGTGACTATGATTATCTGTTTCTGCTCACTAATAGATCCTCACATGGTAACACATTTCTCTCATTCCCCCAGCTCAGATGCAAAGCAAGTAGATAGAAGGGAATGAATTTAAGGGGAGGCTATTAGAAAGTCAGAAATAAGGAGGCTAGAAGAGGAGGTGCACACTAGGGCAGGTGGGCAAGAAGTCCAGAGAGAAATTTATGAAAATGGAAAAGATAAGAAGACATATAAACATTAAGAAAGACAGGTATATAAGGGAATAAATTCAGAGTATGTAGAGATGGATGCCAAAACTAGTGCTATTTGTTTTGTCATTAAGTACTTGATTTTGCAACTTTAACATAGGGATTGGCTGTTGAGGGGAAAACCCTCTAATTCTGTTATTAAAAATAAAATAAAGGGGAATACCATTATCCAACAGTGTAAATTTGAATGTCCAGTGTTGGTAATCAACACGGGGCATCCGAATTTACACAGCAGTAATTTCATCTAGTTCCCTCTCTACTGTGGGACTGACAGTCTTTCTTGTACCTATTTCCTTCCTGTCTTAGATACTCTGTTTTTCAGAAGGTACTATGTTGCACTGTAGAGACAGCTGAAGCTATGTGGAGAAATCAATCTCTTGTCAAAGCACACTGGAAGTTTAACGGAACAATTACAATGTTTACTTGAAGAAGTGCAAAATCATTTTAGAAATTTAGGATTAGGTTTAGGAGTGTTTGGCTCTAGGCTTCTTGATTGTACTTGTCTTTTTCAGCTATACCTGAAATTTAAGATTAATACAAAAATCAGATATCTCAATCCCATTTCTCTGCCTTATCCTTGTTTCCTCCTTCTTTTTCTCTCCATTTTGTGCCATTCTGTGTTTAATCAGAGTGCTCAGCTTTCCTCATGGGCATCACATAAGTGCTGCATGTGGAGATGAAGGATTCGTACAACAGTACGATGCAGACTGACAGGCCAGTACTGCCAAATGTTGGATGCTTTTTGGAAGATTTCATCAAGATAAAGGTATTTGCTTATTTTTGAGGAAGAAACAAACTTGTAAAGAGCAGTAACATAAAACCTCTTTACTTTAACTGTCAAATTTAAATAAAAAAAATAAAAAGAAAAAAAGTAAAGGTGATCCACTGCTTGAGATGGAAAGACTTTCCAGCAAACAAGAGACCTCTCAGGTCAGCATTAAATCAGTCTGTTCCTCTTTTGTGTTTTGTTTTAGAATTCATTTTCTTTACACACACAGCATTTGAAGTTGAAATAACTGGGTCAGGACCTCAGATTTCCATGTCTAGGATGGCAATGAATACTTCACTAGCCATGAGGAAATACAAGGCCAATAGAGTGTCCTACATACCTTTTTCCTCTGAAATAAATAACCCATTCTCATTTCCCCATAACAGAGTATTTCAAAGGCCCAGTGTTTAGCTAGTCACAAGGGCTGAGCAATTACCACTGTAGTGAGAAAAGCTTTGGAAGAGCAACTATTACAGAAAATAAAGCCTACCCCTCTCAAATGTAGTGGGTATAGTTGTCATAACCTTTGAAATCTTCAGACTGATGCCTTCTCTGAGGTTAGTCTGAGTGTCATTATTCAGACAGCTACCTCTCAAGGGCTTGATTTTCTGTTATCTTAGAGATTATTCATAATCACTGATGTGAAAGTGAGTGGCAGGAATCAAGAGAGCAAAATTCTCTTCTTTTCTAGGCTCACTTTTCCATTACCTAAGTGATTAAATAGCGAATAACAAAGTAATGAGCCTCTCTCCAAAAACTTAAATAAAATTCTTCCAAAGCATTGTCACATTTTCAGCTTTTTTGGAAATGCAGCTTAGAAACTGGCAATACAGAAAACACTTAGAAGAGGAGATGAGAGAACAGAGTGAATATGCAAACAGTTCCTTTCTATCTTTCTTTTACAGTGTGATAGTCAAAGATGTGAAAGAAGGAAATATTCAGTGAGATTTGGTTTATAGAATTGCAATTCTTTATTGTGATTTGCAAGAACTCAAAAGAACTGAAGTGCCTATGGGATCAGAAATGACAGAGAGAGAAATAACTGCTATGCTAAGTCTGGAAGAGATTTATCAGTATTTGAAAAAAATAGTGTTTGATATAAGCATCTGGAAAACAAAAATGCCAACAGCCCACAAAGATGCCCTGATATTTTTATTATTTTTTTAAATTTTGTTTTGTTCAGTTTCCTGCCTTTTTACTTTTTAAGGCTTTTTGCATACAAATTAACTTTCTCAGAGTGCTGTTTGTTACAGATTCACTTACCTTGATTGGCTGCTTAACAGACTGGAAACTGGCTTTTTTTCAGCAATATAAGCCAAGAAATAAGTAGAAGATAAATCTTATCCTAGGTAGACTAAGAACCTGGCTATAAACACTACCACCTAGTTTTGAGAGGCACAATACAAGACAAGTATACTTTAGAGCCTTAATGGAACTTAATTGATTTTTGAGTCACATAAAATTCTTCCAGAACAAATAATTCTTGAAGGTCTGTGATCTTATTGGTTTTTTGGGATGTGGAGAAGGTTTTTTGTTGTTACTGATGAAACTTCTTGCTTTGAAGCAAATTAAGTGAGAAATACAAATCATATTTCACCAGATCATATGTCCAGCTGTTTAACTAAATAAATTGCTGTTCCAGATATATGGACTAACTTCAAGAAAGCAAGACAGCAGTATTGAGAATCATCTCTTTGGCCTTGTGTCTGATGCCTGGAAGTGTCAGTTGTGCCACTACATAAGGGACAATCATATACCACCCATACAGTTAACTCCAAAATTAAGCAGGATTTCTTTAACATGAAAAGGAGCAATGGGAGTTACTCATGCAAGGAGAGGGGAGGGCTTCATGAGTGAAGGTCATCTGTGGGAAAGGAAAAAGAAGTCTTCTGGTGTTTTCTAACACTTGGGTACCTCCTTTTCACATGTCCTTAAATTCAGTCAAATATGAAAAAAACTGTAGGCACGCTTACAGATTAACCCCAAACCTACACCTGGGGCAGAAGAAGCCCACAGAGAGTTGGGCTAAGACAATGTACAATTTTGCCTAAACTTTCCTTTGGTTATGTCTGTGTCAATCTTATTAGATGCAGTTGTTCTGTGTCACTATATTCGTTCTTCTCACTGTTCTCAGGAATTAAACACAATAATCAGTCAGTGTAGATCAGCAAGTGTTATCAGCTCACGAACAGCCTGTTTACAGGGAATGTTTTGTAAGGGTGGAACTGTGCAATACTGCTCCAGATAAAAAAAAAAAAAAAGGAATGTACAAAGTGTTACTGTTCCTGAATTGTGCAATGCTGAAGGCAGGATGATGATATTTCATGTAAAGGAAGGAAGCCAAGAGAAAAGGACATGGTCATACATAAATGATCACAGGTCAAGCTCACAGCAAAAATCTTTCCTTCCCTTCCTCCCTTCTCTCCCTTTCTTCCCTTCTTTTCTTCCTGCCTTTTCTCCCCTTTTCTACTTCTATCAACCTCTGCTTTTTATACATTTCTTAATTCTCTTTCTGTAGTGTAGCTGTGCAAAAGTACGGAAAAGTAAACATAGCCTTCACTTTAATATGTAGGATCAGCTGGATTCCTTGGTATTCCTGGTATTCTACAGCCCTTTACCTTGGATACCGATGGATATTACTCTAACACAAAATGCAAAACATTTTACCACTATGACTTCAGTAATAAATTGTCAGTTTTTCTTTTATCATTGTTGTGAGCAGAAAAGCTGAATGACATAAAAGGAAATGCAACAAAGGATGAGTGTAATCAGATGAGAGAGGAGAAGGTTTCTCCAGCACACAGGGGGTAAGGAGGGATAGGAGAAGAGAGCATTGACACCTATTTTCTAATCAGCCTGGCTGGCTCCATACCAGTGATTTTCAAACTGATTTGTTCTGATTTCTTCTGCAACTGTGAGAGTGCATCTTGCTTTGTGGCAGCTTTGGCATGGGTATTTACAAAATACCCTATTTGCACCTCTGTGTGGTGTGCTTTTTAATTCCATGGAAGCACTGTCCTAAAGAACCACAGATTTCTTTTGTCACCTCCCAAGAAGAAACACCAGAAAGGCTCTCATGCCTCTTTGTAATGAGGAAAGTAAACTATAACAGAAGCCTCTGCTGTATCAGCTCCCCAGGATTTCTCAAGTGAAGACAAGAATAACTATGCAGTGGTGAGCATTGAACTGAAAAATGCTATAATGCTCACAAGCAACTGTGAGATTTCCTAAGCTAGTCATTTGTACCCCACATATGCCCTGAAGTCTGATAGTGAACTTCTATCCATGTGGTAGTTGCTTTTAAGGAACGCCTATGTTGTTCACGAGTAACAAATGTGAAGAGGGATGATGTTCTGCTCTTGCCAGAAATAGACAAAACAGTGAGTATGTCTTGAAAATTCTGTTGTTTCATGCTCAGTTTGCAGGCGGCTGGAGTTGAAGGCTTTCCCTTGGCTTACAGTCATGCAGTCTTTCCTAACAGTAGTCCCAACATGAGTCCTGCCTGTGTTCCAGCTCCATGTGAGGATAGGATCAGGTCTTCCACTTTGCCCTGGTTTTTGTTCAGGCATGTAGCCCAAAGTTTCAGAAGGGTGTTGAGTAACTCTTAATCGAAGACTAGCTTGAACAATGAGGCAATCTGGCAGATGTATCCAGCTCACATGCTGAGCTCTCACTTGAGACTTTTAAGTTATTATTATTTTATTGCTAACATATCTCTAAAGCTTTGTTCAGTGCTTATTTGAAGTGTGAATAGCACTGGAAGTAGTCCAATATTCTACATTTTTATACTGTTTTGGCACAGGCTCCCAGAGGATATGGACTGAACTCTGCCCTTTAATTGCCCATGTAGATGCAACACCTCTTGGCAGGCACATGGACCTTTACAAATGGCACAGTGCAGAGTCTCTTGAGGGAAGTTAGTTAATCGCTGAGTGTGCACAAGTGCTGAATGAATACCCTAAGTCTTTAAGCATGAATTCAGCACAATCTTGAAACAAATAAACAGGTGAAGAAGACATGGCTAATCTAGCGCCCCTGTAAGTCAGAAAGTGGCAGCAGGAAGTGCAGGAAACTTTTTTCTTGGAATTTGGGCTAAAGAAGTATCCTGTGCCAAACACTAGTGATTGTCTTCATAAGATCTAGAAGACAACTGAAATGCCACTGGCAAGACTTTCTGTGGATCCTAAAACTGCTTTGAGTAAATATCTTGAGCTGCACTAGAGTGACAGTAGTCTCTGCAGAAGAAGCAGATAGATGTTGTTTTGCCATAGCAGAATGCCACATGCAACTTCGGTTACAGTGCAGGGGCATGACTCTGCACAGCATCGTCACACAGCATAGACACACAAACCTCGAACTTTAATTATTTACTGAGTCCTAGTTCTTCAGATAGCTGCTGAGAAACGCAAAGAAATCAAACCTCCAGCTTCTGTCTCAGATGTGCAAAAACACTTACTCTTCATGACCTAGGACATGGCATGGCATGGCATGACGTGATGTGGCATGACATGATATTACACTATCCCAGTAAAGTTAAAACGGTCATCTCTTATGCAGATGGTCTTATTTAATTACATTTTCTTATAGGTTCATTTAGGGCTGGGCAAGTGTTTCTGAGAATCAGCAGTAGGTACTTCTGAGAGTAAGAGGTGTATCTTTGGAGGTGTAAAAGGTGATTTTATGCTGGTTTAATGAAACATGCCTATATTTGCACAATCTGATAAAACTGGAAAATACAAGGCTTCAGATATGCAAAGATATTTCATTTCTTACTTTTCCAGATCTACTCAGCCCCACCAGATTCAATTAGACTAAAGATGTAAGTCAAGGTTAACATAGTCTTTAGGTAAAGTAAATAACAATGGAACTACAGAGCCTGATTCTTCACAGTAGGTAAGAACATTTACTGAAGAAGAATATTCGTGATTCTGAAGATTATTTTTAATGCTCATGAAGCAAATTATATTTTTTCCCTCTTTCTGAGTTTGTAACAAATTTTCACCTTTATTCATTGTACATCTAATTAAACCTTTTTTGCAACTGAAAAGCTCACTGAATTGAACAATTACTATATTTAATATGAAGCTAAAATGCTTTCTGTGTTTCAACTTTCATTATGACTTGCTCTTCAGATAAATCCAGGAAATCCTTTAACTACAGTTATTCCTGTTCTGTGGGGAGAAACAACACTTCATAAAGCTGCTGTAAATGTCAACAGCAAGCTTGCTTCTGCATCTTTTAAAAACTGTAATTCAAACCAGTATTTTGTTTACTGTTTTGTTCTGTGTGTACATTACCTTGACATCCTACTGGTTGGCATGGTTTCAGAATAGGTATTTGGCCACATTCCAGGTCATTCCAGTCTATTTCTTTTCAAACGGCTTCAGCTTTGGTGGGGGGAGAGGGGGGAGGAAAGGGAAAGGTATCAATATGCCATTAAGTTTTCCTGTTAGTTTGTATCTAGCCTAAAGACTGAATAAAATCTGAAGTCTAAATGCTTAAGACTGAGTTGAAGAGCAAGTGTTTTGCTACAGAGAAAAGATGTAAGCATAACCTGACTAAACAATTGAATCTGTACCAGCACATATAGCTGTGTCTGGAAATAACAGCTGACACAAGCAATTGTGAGGCCCAGTTACTCAAACATCAACAAGTAATGCACAGGTCAAATACTAAAGGATTAAGACTGCAGAGAATTGTTAATGTGTTTTCAACCATTAGTTGCAAATGCAAATACCCCTGACACAGCAACTTGATAATGAAAAACAAAATTCTTTTAGAAGAGTGATCATAGAGCAGCATGGTGTATAAAATCGTGAGTTTTACTCTTAACAGCTGCACAGTTTTAAGTCCAAGAGCAATTAAAGTAACTTAGGGAATCACCTGCCTTTTGGAAGAATAGCTGACATGGTTCAGGACAGGAGATCCATGGAAATTTTGGGAACCCAATCAAGTCTTCCTTTCACATATAAAGCATGTTCAGAACAAGTGCCTGCAGTTCAGCTTGGTGATGGGTGACCATGCTCCACAGACCCTCACGCAGAGGTGGACAGCGGGATACCAGGCTTTTCATCATGAGTCCCTTGCCTGTGAAACACTGGGAGTGTGAGGGGAAATGCTTTGGGCTGAAAAATTGAAATATTGCTTCCTTATGCCCTACAAGATCAGCTATGCCTTATTTAGTTCCTGTGCCTGTCTTCTGACAAGGCTGTAGAGATTTTACTTGAGACTGCGGCAGGACTGAAGTTGAACTTGTTTCCACCACAAATGTAGCCCAGCTGAGTATGATATCCATGCTTCCCAGTCCTCTGGCTGGCCTTGCTGGGACACG
>VXBX01008166.1:254705-280486 GCA_013400415.1 Scytalopus superciliaris | reverse complement strand
TCATTCTCTTACACTTTTCCTATTAGTTACTTCTACATACTAAATATTGATCCTGGTTACAGATTGTATTTGGCTTTTTATAGCTATGGCTAAGTTCATTTCCATAAATTCACATCCTGTGATTAATTAAAGAACTCCATTTTTTTTTTTTTAATTTCTGCTGTCAGATCATGAGGTCTGATCTTATTATTTCTTCAAAAGGTTGTGAACTTGTGCTTTGTAATAAAGAGGTGCATCCCACCTACATGGCTCTGGTCCTCAAGGTCAAGCTATTCTTTCTCCAAGACTCCTTTGTATTGATGGCTCCTCAGCTTCACAGTGATGGCAAATGCCATGAGTGTATATTGACTTGTGTGTCAATGTCATTAAAGGAAAGTGTAAATAAAATTAATCCCAAACTGTAATCTTGTGAAACTCATTGAGTACATGTCTTACAGTCTCAAAACTCCTTTTTCACTATAACTCATTTTGAGCTCTTCCTTCAACTAGTTGCTCATTTACCTTATACATCTTCTGACACCCACACTTTCCAGATTTCACAATAATTTTCCACTTGGTATGATAGGAAACATTTGTAGATGTCCAGAAAGATTATTTTTTGTAGCTTTCTGGATGAAAGTAAATGTCATGTTGAAGAAACTAAGTACATCATGTCAGAATTATCTTTCTCTGGTAGAGTCATATTTTATTATCTCATCTGCCATTTAGCTCCCAATTTTCTGAACTTTTACCTTGTCTTCAGAGCAAAATAACAAATCTGCGTCTGAGTAGATGACTTCTTGCCCTTTACTATTCCCCAGTCATACAGTACTTCACCCATCTTGGATTAATGTTAAAATACTGCTATGCAACCTGAAATTTCAAATGCCAAGAGTTTTCTGTCACCTACAACAGAAAACAGAGATCCCTACAACATAAATGCATCAAACTTTACCATTATCTCTACTATAAATATTATAACTCGTATGTATAATATAAATAAGCATGTAAGTGTTTATTTTCTTTGCATGCCATCTTTCCCCAAAAGTTCATTGTCATTGTCCTGAGATCAAGCAAAGCATTTATGTTTCTCTGACAAGGTAGTTATGGGAATAACATAAAATGGATTGAGAAGCAGCACTTCAGAACATGCTGACACCAAATTGGCCTGACATTGCTATTAAAAAAAGGTCTTCTGTAAGGCAAACTAGAAAAAGTTACTGAGACTGAAAAAAAAAAAATCTTCTTCCATTTTCTTCTGTCTTTCATGTAGGATTTTTCAAAGTTTTTCTGCAGCTTTTGTTCAAAACACAAAGGTGGAGATTTGCTGGCTAGAATATCTCCATGAGGTATCTATTTATTGCAAAGGGGTTTTTTTTTAGGCCTTTCTCACTTTGAGTGGATTTTGGCTGAAGGCAAAGCCTACAGATAGCAGCTTTTGTAAAATATTTAAAGCTTTACTGACACTTCTAGTGCCTTTTAAGTATTCTTTCCAATTTATATTAGTTTCTTACTAGGTATTTTGCCCACCTGCCAACCAGTAATAGAATATGGGAACAATGCTCTCAGTGATGGATGGACTATATTCTTTTTAAAATCCCATAGCAGAGCACCATAGTTTTTAATAGAGTGGTGAAAGCTATGTGAAAACTGTGTATAGTGTAAGATGAAACAGAGTACGTTTTTCAAATGTTCACTGCTTGGAAAGAAAAAAACATCAAAAATAGCTGGAAACAAGGATAATGAATTCAGCTACTAAAAGAACAACCTTTCTTGTCCATTTCAAGACTTGCAGTCTCCATCCCCCAATGTGAGAAGGAAAAACTCAGTACTTTCTCCCTTGAATATTTTCATTTTATAGAAAGAGGTTATTTCTTTCTTACTTTTGAATGGCACCAATTAGCATCAACCTAAACTCTACTAAAAAGTCAGTTCTGAAAAGTGACTGTGTAAGATCAGCCAGGTTTAGAATAGCCTAGATGGAAGAAGAAGTAACAGTGGAATGTCATCTCCAAGTAGTGCTCAAGCAAACCCTGCTGAAGCTTGTGTTACTTATACTATCTACGGTTATGTGCATACATGCTTAGACTGTCATGTACTATCTCTAGCAGCTTTGTGTGACATGCTGGCTGGCCATTACGATTGTGCCATAGAAAGTTTAACTCTTTGGGAATACAAAGATGACATCAGTGGTTTTGATAGCATCTCATCTTAGTGTCTAGTGTTCAGTGTTTCCCTGCTGTTCTTGCTCTGCTATAATGCTGGTGTGGCTCCAGGTCCCTGGGAAAGATTAGTTCTGTGACTTCACTTGGAATAAGAAGGATGGTGATTTATTTATTTATTTTAAATTGGTTGTGAAATCTTTCAACCCATGTGTCTAAAAGCTAACTTCATGGAGTACTACTTAGCATCTTGCTAGTCTTCCCTGCCTTTTTTTCTTCTACCATGTCCTGCTTCTAAGTATGTTTCAGCATTTTCTACATGTCAAGGTTAGAAAAAAATTGGGTTTCAGACAAGCTAATATATGACAACAGTCCACACTGCATGTGACTTTTATATTTCATAGAAAAAGGCACCTTTCAAAAGCTGTGCCATGATCAATAAAATTTCAGTGACAAAATTTTATTACCAGGCTTCTTAAAAAAAATCCACCAGAGTGGAGAAGCAGGTGGAGCAAGATGATCACTGGTTACCGTAGTAGTGTCATAGTTGCTGGCAGTCTGTGCTACCTCGGAATGGCACAGAGGCTTCACAGTCTGCGTGGACAAAACGGTGGGTAAAAGCAAGACCAGTTTTGAGACTGGACTTTGAAGCTTCTGCCTTAAACAAAATGCCTTATCATGACAATATCAGAGAGGACATAACAATTACAGTTGCACATACAATAAAGCAAAGATGCCTCACCTGGTACCAGTTCATTAAAATGTGGGTGTTTTTTTGAAGTTATTAAGGAAACTGAAAGTAAAAAACCAAACACCTAAAGCTGTTTGATTTTGTGCACAATGAACTGTATACAGCTACTATTTCTATGCTTCTGCTTCTAATTGCAGAGCAGATATAGCTGAATTCCTCTAGAGATGATCAAGCAGACTCCTGGCAGCAAGAACTAGTAACTTTTACCTACTTGAAGAACATAAGGCTCTAGCTGGCTGGGAGAAGGAATGTGTTTTTGTGAGTGCGTTTAATCTTGATTTTCAACAAATTTATGACAGAGATTTTGCCACACAGATTCCAGTTTTGGTCAAAACCAGGAAAAGTGACCTTTTGTGTTGTAACATCCCTTTTTAATTTTTTTTTTTTTTTAAGCTCTGTCAGAATTTCAGTTATAGCATAATGAAGTAGAAGCATAGATTCATAAGGAAAAAGGGTAAAAGGGATTTCCAAAGGTTATCTGGGCCACACCTGTATCTTAAAAGGAACAACCTTCTTTTTTTCCAGACAGTTATTTGCCTGGCCTGATCTTGGGGAGAAGAAGAAAAAACCCAGGCCACTTATGATGCAGTTCTGTAGAATTCCTCTGCAAACTAGCCCACTGCTTCCCAGTAAAGTAGTATTAAATACAACTTTATAAATCTCCTTTTACCACAAGCGCAATTTGACCTATTCCCCAAAGGCAGGGTGGTGGAGCTTCATTAATCCTTTAGGTCCATGAAAGCTCTTATAATTTTTTCTTTCTGATATTTTCTTTTCTGGATGAATATTCCAGTAGTTTAGTCCCTGCTTGTAAGTTAAGTTTTCCTTTTTTTAAACTGTGACTCTGATTCTTTCTGTGTTTCCTTTCTGGACTACTCTGGCCCATCTTGTCCTTGAATTGTGAAATGGTAGCAACTACTCAGTAGAACAGAAAATTTCATCACATATGCACTACATTTCTTATAGAAATGGCTACTGATAAAGATTCTCACCATGGTATTTTCTTTTGCTGTACCACAATGACATTTCAAATTTTTGTAAAGTGAGCAGCCTAGTATAATTCTCTCAGGCAAAAGTGCAATCTGTATTTTTCATTCCTGTTATGGTTTAACCCCAGCCACCAACTAAGATGTGAATTTATTCACCATTTCCAATTGGCAGGCACATGTTCAGCTTCAGGAAAGCAGGGCTCCAGCATGAAAAATGACTTGGGAAGACAGATGTCATTACTCCAAACTTCTCACTTCTTCTTCTCCCCCCAGCTTCATATGCTGAGCACAAGGTCGTAGGGTCTGGAATACCCCTTTGGACGGTTGGAGTTAGCTGCCCTGGCTGTCCACTTCCCACTCTTTGATCAGGCCCAGCCTCCTCACTGAAGAAGCAGTCTAGGAAGCAGGAAAGCTTGATGTAAGCCCTGCTCAGCAATAACCTAAACATCTCTATATTATTGACACTATTTTCAGCACAAATCCAAAACACAGCTCCATGACAGCTACTGTGAAGTGAATTGCCAAAACCAGAACAACTTAGAGTTGCATAACAATTTTGTGGCAAAAAAAAAAATCAGACTTCTCTACTGCGTCAGCCTTTTTGAATACACTGTATTCTCATTGCTGTGCAAAAAAGTCAAGAAAATATTTCGATTTATATATGGTAAAATTTTATGGATCTTCAAACTGCCCACAAGAAAAACAGAAGAAGTGTTCATTATGTCCAGTTATATGTCCTTTTCCATTCTGGATAATTAACTGTTCTCAAGTAATTGGACTTCTCAGTGACTTTATTTGAGTGGCTCATAGATCTTTATTGATTTTGCTGACATTTGTGTTTATTCAGGAAGAAAACTTGAGAGACTGTCTTGGAACTGAGCTTATTATTTCTCTTTCATCATATCTGTAGGAGGAACTATTTAACTGACAATCACCTGAAAATTTTAGAAATAGACGATAACATCTTTATCCAGCAATTGCTACTGGTATTTGAGACATCCTAAACTATTCATTATCTGCCATGATACAAAATTACTTTTCCAAATGTATTATTGTGAAGTTTATCACACTCTTCACCAAGCAAATTCCATCCCATAAAGCCTTGTAAATGTTCATAGAAAGTCAGGCCACAAAGAATGACCTACACTGGCTGGTTTTGAATGTAGGCTTAGATTTTTGCACTGTCAGTTTTTAATGCTGGTGTTTTGTGCAATCTAGTAAAAGGTATTGAGGGACTGGAATAGTCAGCATCACAGTGAATATATTGCAGCTCATGATTTTCAATGAGTTCAGCAGTGGTTTTGGTAAGGTGGTAAAGACTGCAAAACCATACTGGGAGAAGATGCTATTTGAAATCTTCTGTTTAGTTCAGAGTATTAACAAATCTGCTAGAAATAAGTGAAATAGCAGATATTTTAATGTCTTCTGGTATTTAGTTGTTTAAATGAAGAGAAATGCATTATCTCCTTTTTGAAATTCTCAGACACAGTTAACCTGCTTACTAGATCTCTTTCTTAGATTTCTAATAGATCTAGTTTTCAAGAACAGCTTGCAGAGGAACAAACATCCCATATTAAATCATCGCTATGTTAATCACCTAGAATTATTTGAGAGTAATAGACTTTATACATTCTAGAGCTATAGAAACAATCACAGAATCACAGAATCACAAAATGGTTGACGTTAGAAGGGACATCTTCATGTCAACTGGTTAAATATCACTCCTCAAGCAGAGCCACAGAGAGTCAGTGTTCCAGAAACATGTTCAGACAGCTTTTGAAGTTCTCCAAAGAGGAACACTGCAAAATCTCCCTGGGCAGCCTGTGGCAGTACTCAGTCACCCTCAGAGACAAGAAGTGTTTCCTGATGCTCACAGGGAATCTCCAGTGTTTCCATTTTTGTTCGTTGCCTCTGTTCCTGTCACCACCGAAAAGAATCTGTTTCTATCTTCTTTACAGCCTCTCTTCAGGTGTTTAGAGAAATTAGTAACCTTATCACTGAACTTTATCTTCTTCAGGCTGAAGAGTCCCAGATGTTTCAGCTTTTCCTCTAAGGTGAGATGTTCCAGTGTCCTGAACATCTTTGTTACCCTTTTCTGGAATTTGTCCAACACATCCCTGTGTCTCTTGTACTGGGGAGCCCAGAGCTGGACAGACCACTCCATATGTGGCATCACTAGTACTGAGCAGAGGGACTGAATCTCCTGTCTTGTTCTTCTGGCAATATGTGGTCTAATGCAACCCAGAATACCAATAGCCACCTTTGCTGCAAGGGCACATCACTCACTCATGTTCAACCAGGACCCCCAGGGCCTTTTCTGCCCAGTTGCTTCCCAAGTGGCTGGCCCTCAGCATATACTGGTGTGGGGGGCTTTTCCTTTCAAGGTGCAGAATTTCTCATCTCTCTCTGTTGAGGTTCATGAGTGTCCTGTCAGCCCATCTCTCCAACCTGACAACCTCTCTTCATGGCAGCACAACTTTCTGACATAACACCACCATCACCCCCCCCAGTTTTATATCACCTGCAGACCAGCTCAGGATACATTTTGCCTCATCAGTCCATTCATTCTATTGGCTCAGATACTATGCAAGACTGGACCCAGTATGGACCCTTAGACAACACTAAACACCACTAGTGTAGTCATTAGCATGCCACTGGCCTCCAGTCCTGCAAGGAAACATGTAACTTCATCAAATCCCTTTCTGATGTATCTATTTCTTAAAGCAAGCATGCCCTGAGACTTGGAAAAATAACTGTAAAACAAAAGAGGCGGCTTTGTAGTGGATTTGGATAGGATGTGGGTAGTAAGCTAAAATACTTTCAAATTTATGGATGCAATGCACATTTTTTGTCTCTCTAGACACTTGACATGATGAACAGTGCTACATTCATTCAGAACTTGTTTACAAACATTACCAAGCTCAAAGAAGTATTTTTTTTTTCACTTTTGCATACTAGGAAATGCATAATTCTTGCCACTCTTCCAGAAACAATTCCCAGTGTGGCCTAGATGTCTCTTGCCTACCCTAGTAAAAAAGTCTTTCCTAATCTTTTTGCTTTCATGTGCAGTGTTAAGGCGCTCAGTTAATGTTTCACTCAATGTCATGCACTAAGTTATTCTGAAAATGGTTCCACTGAGAACTGCATCCAAAAAGGTACCATACTAACTGTCAACATGAATGATAGCTTCTATTAAGTAAATAGAGAATTGCTAATGCTAAGAATTGGGGATGAATTTGGTCTGTCTATCAGGGAAAGAGTATTTCCAAAATATTATACAAACAACAGAAAAACCTGCAACAGTCTCTAAACTAAAAAAAAAAAAAAGTGTCATCCAAATTGTCTTCAGTGTGTGATTCTACTTGCAAAAGGAATTGACAGAAGGGTAGGAGGGTTTTTGCATTACTTTATATTCTTAATATTCTAAACTGAGAAGGGTACTGTTAGGCTCCTTCTGAAAATGGTTGTCCTAATTTTCTCACGGTTAATTCTTTCCTAATAAAGCATTCTGAATTGTGGCTTTTTCCACCTGTCGTACTGAATACATGGCTAACATATTCTACTTTTTATAGCCTGAAGACAATAAACTTGTGAAAATAACAAGTAATGTCTTTACTTAGCTAGAAGTTTTTCAGTAATGACTTTTCCAGGGACCCATGTTCTGTGCTTTTAAAGAATTATTATTATAAATGCATTATAGATTCTATCAAAAGGGTAGGTCTTCCACAGGCAAATTCTTCTAAATTTTGTCTTGTCTTCAATAAATGCATATATAAATGAGGTAATAATCAGTTCATATGTTTGCTCTTCTTACTTCATATTTACTCCTCTTACTTAACTACAGATAATGTTGCTTTGTTACCATTGCATCGAACATCTCTTTTCAATCTAGAAACTTCCACCAACTTTAAAAGAAAGGAGCGTGAATGTGTAATTTAACCCAATAGCCTTGAAGTAATATATGCTAATTACAGTCACCTTCTTGAAGCTATCGAAAAATTTGAATCTTAGTTTGAATAACGTACACTGCCATTTGTAATGTGATTTTGCAGTGATGATGACACTAATGCTCTGGGCTATGAATTCTAATTGAAATCAACTCTGGGAGAAAAAAACCCTCACCAGTTCCCATTGGTCTCATTGAATTCCAGCACAGAGAATGCTTTTCTTGGAGTCAAGGCCAGTTCAAACTGTTCTGCCTTTCTCTGTTCCCATGTTTCTTTACACCCTCTCAGTTGTGCTGGTTTCATTTCTATAGAACTGTGTGGTCAGATATATCAAGGAATTGATCAAGGATTCTTAATGTCTATATTAACATAACTGGACACATATTTGAAAAGCAGATGTACGTTGAACCGTCTTTGCCATTCAGTGAAACTCTTGGATTACCATCAGATTTATGACCAGAATATGTTAGAGGCAGTTTTGCTCTTTAAGGAAGGAGGGGTTACAATTTCTCCCATGATGAAGTTCAGGTAATTATTTCTGAAATTTCATTCTTTTATTTCTGCATTCTGACATTAGTTTTAGTTTTACCTGTACAGATTTTTAATAGCTCCATTCAAGAAATAAAAATCATTGACTTTCTTACCCATCTCTCATTGTGTTTCAGTCATGTCCAGACACGAGCAGAAGCTGTTGCTGGTTTTAGAAATCTTCCTCCTCCACTTGTGCCACTATTTGTCCCAGCGATAAATAAATAGATCTCTTTGGACTCTAGAAAATGATTTGATTTCTACAGGGTTGTTAGCCAAGTAAAACAACAGACAAGATGATATACTATTCACATAAAAACCAAAAGGAATATAACTGATGGTAGTGAAATGTGTTTTGTAAACAAAAAATAAATGTTCAGAATTCTTCACTCTTTCCTTGAAATTTGCAAATTTTGTTTTGAGCTCTTAACCAAGTCAGCTTTACAAAGGCTTTCTGTTATCCTGCTTTATGATCAGACAAAAAAATGCACATTATAGAAAATTTGTATTCAAATGTAGTAAAGTCTACACACAACTGTGATGCAGTCATAGGCAAAGCAATATATTTAAACAAGAAGCCTGAGAGACATTATCCTGGAAAATTCTTTGTTAAGGACACAGAGACTATCAACTTAACAGGAACTTCTGCTAAACTGATGTGACAAAAATTTGTGATATGATACTTTGGTGTATTAGGAGAATAATCACATTAAAAGAGGTTATATTATCTATCTGGCCATAAGGCAAGAAATAGAAGTATTACAGTTGAGACCTGCTTTCTAAATATTTTAGTCTATAGTTAAATTCTGAGGTCATGTAGAAACACAGAAGTCAGTAGAGGGCAAGGAAAAGACACATTTTGGCTTAAATTCTTCAGTGTTTGGGGATGATGTGGGTCTCATACCTGTAAAACAATCATTATTTGTTCTGAGTTTACCCTAGTAGGTAGCTCAGCCCCACACAGCCACTCACTCACTCACTCCCTCACAGTGGGATGGTGGAGACAATTGGAAAGGCAAAAGTGAGAAAACCAGCGGGTTCAGATAAAAAAAAGGTTTAATAAAGAAATCAAAATGTGTGCATTCAAGCAAATCATGCACAGGAAAGCAGGGCTCTGTCAAGCATAATGGTTAATTGGGAAGAAAAAATCTCTCCAAGTGGTAACAGGGAAACTGAAAAGGCCTCAATGCTATGTAGGCAGTGCTCAACAATCAATGTGTTATCAACACTGCTTTGATCACAAATCCCAAACATGGTGCCATCCAAACTACCATGAAGGAAGTTAACTATATCCCAGCCAAAATCAGTACACTATTTTAAAAAATAGAAAATCTGGATCACCAATATTGTAGCAAATAGAGCAATTTATAGCAACTTTTTACAAATACTACATGTACTAATAGAAATTATATATAGGGGTACTTCTGTTTTGAGGAAACCTTACTATGATTAAGTCACCATTATCTTATATAAAGAAATTTGGTATCACACATTCTTCTGCCAATATTTGTACTGTTGCTTCCAATAAGAGCCCTCTCCACAAACTTCAGTCTTGTACCAGGACCTACACAGCAAGTTAGTGTGAAGTCAGACCCCGTTTCAGGAAGCTTCCTGTTTAAGAACTCTTCCATTTTCAGAATAAATATAGTGACTGACTGAAATGAGTTTGTAGGAATCATATTCTTAAAGCTATACTAAGCTGTTGTCATCATCTATGAGTAGATGATGGTAGATGGATGGTGATAGAGGGTTTAGTAAGGTTTAGACAGACAGAATCAGAAGGTTTATCAGAGAGAATTTGAAGTTGTGACCTGTTACTGCCTTTGTTTTCCTCCTTGTGTGAGAAATGAGTCACTAAGCAAAGGTTTAGTAAGCCTGCAACTCAGTTACCATTTGTTTGCCAAGTTCATTTGCTGTTATTAGAACTAAGCTGCTGTTTGAATTATTTTTCAAGTGAAAAAATGTTAGTTGCATGTATATTACT
Organism: Scytalopus superciliaris; assembly: GCA_013400415.1. Taxonomy (NCBI): domain Eukaryota; kingdom Metazoa; phylum Chordata; class Aves; order Passeriformes; family Rhinocryptidae; genus Scytalopus; species Scytalopus superciliaris. The sequence continues at coordinate 270,146 of VXBX01008166.1, read as the reverse complement.
TCAGAATGGGCTGGAAGTCTTCCCTGATCTGAACTGCATAGCCTGATTTTTCCTATTGCACTGTATCTATGTGTCCCATGAATAGAAAGAGCTATTTGGAGACCTGAGACTTAAGAAATGAGGTGGGCTGAGGAAACAGAATGTGTGTGTGTAAGCATATATTCATAATATATTCTCTCAGGTTGTGGTGGGATGACTCCATCCAGCTGCTATCTCCCCTAACACTCACTCACTCATTCCCTTCCTCACAGTGAGACTGAAGAGAGAGTTGGAAGCACAGAAGTGACAAAATCCGTGGGCTTCAGTAGACAGTTTAATAAGTGAAACAAAGCTGCATACACAGGGAAGGTAAAAGAAGGAGTTCATTTACTATTCCCATTGATGGGTAGATGTCTGGCTGTTTCTTGAGAAGCCAGGCCTCAACACATGTGAAGGCTGCTTGGCAAGACTGACACCGTAACACTGAACATCACCCCTTCCTCCTCCTTTCATTGACTTATCACCGCTGAGCAGACACCATGTGGTATGGAATATCACTTTGGTCAGTTTGTGTCAGCTGTCCCACCTGTGACCCCTCCCAGACCCTTGTGGACCCCCAACCCACACCCATACAGGTAGAATGGAAAAAAGAAAAGGCATTGATGCTTTGCAAACAAGGCTTATCACAGCTAAAAACTTGGTGTGCTATCATTACTGTTCTAGTCACAAGTCCAAAGCACTGCACCACATGGGCTGATGTGACAAGAGTTAACTTCATCCTGTGGCCATAAGCCTTAATATAGTTGTAGATTCTAATGTAATTTTATATAGTTTTATAGTCTTTTGCATTTAAANGATTGCTATAGCTAAACTCATAGTAAAGGATCTTTTCTCTGCCTTGCCCTGTCGTGGAAGTTTTCTTCCTAGGTATTTCAGGCAACAATCCCAGGACACAACTGCACAGCTTTGTGCCTTCCCTCCAGCTGTGGAAACAGGGGAGAGGCAGAGAGAGACAGAGTGTTATGCTACTGCACAGCAACTGGGAGCTTATCAGTTCCCGGTACCACAGAAGGCAAACATAAGGCAGAGGTTAATGACTGGAGTCAAGCTTTTTACTACTCAAGTGAATCTGCATTTGCTTCAGATTAATGAAACTGAAGAGGAATATCTGTGTTTCTAGTTAGCAACCATCTTGAAACAGAGGATGACAATGATCGAGTAGCCAGACTGTCACTGAACAAAAATTAAAGGTCCCCAGTCTCTTCTGAGATGAATTAGGGCTGCAGGTCAGGCAAGGCAAACTCCTGATGCCTTGCTGTGAAGGCTTTTGCTTGCAGACTCTCTGCTTGCTGAATTGCCTGTGGGATCAGTGGCTCTTACTTGTCACAGGACCAAGATATGGCTGAGGTGTCCTTATTGCTGTCAGAACCTGATGCTCATAAACCAGGGTTCTTCAAGCTGTTTTGAATACCTGAGCATTTGGAAGTACAGGGGTTAAAAGCCCTTGAGGGTGACATTAAAAATAGTAGCAAAAAGACTATTTTGCTACTTAGTTTGATTGGTACCCTTATTAACAATCACTTATGAAATGCAGTACTTCCATTATCTGTTTTGACAAGCAATATCATTGTTTCTATTCATGGATTAGGCAATAGCCCTCTACTGTGTCTACACTGCAGGCATTAGAATGGTAACCTGGAAGTAGAATGTAATTCAACTTGTTATTCCCAATTCCGTCTTTTATCACCTCAGAATCCTGCTGGAAGAGGTTCCAGAGAGATTGAATTGCATGTTTTGCTGAATGCTAAGCTCTGAAATTATATGTTATTTAAAAAAAAATTAACATTCTTAATTACTATGCTTAACTTGATATGTTAAACGATATACCATTCTTTTTTCTTTCCTCTCAAATGGCTAAAGCCTTCAGCAGCCTATTCATCAAGATATTTATACAGAAGGGGAAGAGAGATGGCAGACACATTAGAAGCTGGTTCCCAAGAATTCTAAGATGATGAGGAGAACATCCCTTTTTTAATTTTCTCTTTCTAGTGATTTCCCTACTCTCACCGTATAATAACCTGAGGTTCTGATCAAGGCAACAATGCTGAAATTCCAGTTGTGAAACTATAGTTACAAGTTTTTTCTTAATCACTGGAAATGAAAATATGCCCACAACTCCGTAAGTAAACTCTATCCTATGCAATTTCCTGTCATTTTAATTTTTCCTGTACCCAAGAGAGCTGGAAATCTGAAAAGTACTAAAAACTATAGTCTTATAAATATCATTAAATGCTAAGTGCATTTTAAGTTATTTTTCAGCAACTCCTTCACTGTGACCTAAGAATTACAGCATTGGTTGTTTTGCTTGTCAGTTTAACTGAGCTGCTCCAAGCAACGACAGCAGCCCTGAAGTCAGTAGCTGACAGTGACAATTCTGCACTAGTCACACAGTCATGAAAAGGGTTAGTCTTATGCTGTCTTGCCCAAGTTAGTGTCTGACCTACATGAATCAGCAGATTAAATTGTTGTGTGTGTATAGACAAATAGTTAAAGCCAAAAATGTGAGCTAGTATGTGAAAAATGTTCCCTTTTCCCTTATAAGTAGACTTTGAAGTCTTAAACTTCACAACAGCTTCACTAACACTTCAGGGTATGACTGGGGAAAATAAAATAAATAAAGCAGCTGAGTGTCAACCACTTTTTTTGGCAAAAGGCTTGAAGCAAAAATTTTTGATGTGTCAGAATATGAGTCATTTTTAAGGCCAGTCATTCACACTGAGTCAGTTCAAGATGCACATCTTTCCAGGAATTGTCTTCATCCAGGCTGCCATGTGAAAGAATAATTTTGTTCTGCTTCAGTAGTGTAAAGGCATAGGGGCTTCTGAGCACTGCCATATCAAAACATAATTCCTCTTCATATTCTTTGCTGGTTATTATGTTTCTGGTTACAGCTGAAATAAAACATCTATGTTTCAGAAGGAATGATAGTACTTGAATTTCTAATTAATTTTGAAAGCTATTTGCAAGATTAATATGAAGATGTACTTTAGTATGTGGCCATGATTGTGGTAGCTCAGTATATATTTCCATTCACAACCAAGAAATTGATCTTTCCCACTGCATCCTTCAGTTCCACTTTAATTTTGTGCAGGGGAGTATGACAACACTTTTCACTTTGATAATTCCTCTATGGAAGGGTTTCAATAAGACACAGACCTCTGAGAAACTCTTGGAGAAGTTACATCTTGCAGAACTGAAGATTACAAGGAAACAGAGATACTGTTGGCTACGTTAAACACCGTGAATGAGTGAAGATACGACGACTGGGTTAAACACCAAGAAAGTTTTAAGACCTCTTAGAAAAATGCATAGAAGTTCCCTACGCAGTGTTTTAGTACCAGCAGATGAAGCTGCTGTTGTTGAATATTTAGCATTTTAAACTGAGAGAGAAGCAGGCAAAAATAACAGCAGAATTGTGAAAAGCCTTGGATGGAAGGGACAGAGAGTCAGCTGAGATCCCACTGAGCATGCTGGAGATGAGTACATTCCTATTAAAGACAATCCAGTGTGAATTTGAACTGGGAATTTCTGTGGCTTGGAATAATAATCACTGGTAATTTTGACACACTGATGTGAGTGGAGCTGGGTTTAATCCTATTTCCTAAATTACATGGCTGTTTAACATTGACATTCTGTCTATAACAAGAACTAAAGACTCTGGCCTGAGGTTTAGTTCACTTTTAAGTGACAGTGAGACCAGTTAGAAAGCTATTAAGTGAAATACAACAAACACAGTAAAACTGCAAAATCAAGAAGTAGAAGTAAAAAAAATAAACATTTGTAAATAAAAATTTTCTACAGAAATTTATTTTTTGTTAAGACCATAAAAGTACTGAATATTTAAAAGTACTGAAAATAACTGAGAATAACGTTAGACCCATACAGATGAAACAAAAGGAAGTGGATATAAAACTTGCTTGCTGTTCACTTAAGGTTGTGTTGATTTCTAAGGGAATTCTGTACTGGCTTCCTTCCAAATTTCAATGAACAACAAAAAATTTTAAAATCATAATTATCAAAAACAGCACTAAAAAGACTGAGAACTAGCCAAACTTTTGCTTGGATTTGTATTTTAAATTTAAATCTTTGCACCTTGTAAGGTAGACTAGAATTACAAAATACAGGAGAGACTAAAACAAATTTCTCCTAAATATGTTTTCATGGGGCATTTCTATATTTCAGTTTTGGGGTTTGATTTTTTTGGTTGCTTTTTTGGATTTTTTTACCTCATTTAAATAAGTTTGCAGGCAAATGACATTCCTTTTATGGGGAGATATGTATCTCTCTCTATAGAGAGAGAGATATAAATCCATATATTCATATTTCTCTATTCTGCTACATAGGATTTAACCTATATCACCCTGAACTTGTCACCGTTTAACTGAAAATGTCTCTACATGTGGAATAACTTTGTCTTTCCTTTTTTGTCCTTCCTTTTTATCATGGGTTGACCCCAGTGAGCAGTTAAGCACCCACAGTCACTTACTCTTTGCTCCTTCCCCCACTACAACCAAGCAGGACAGGAGAGAGATTAAAAAGACTGAAACCAAAACCAGACAACTTAATGGGTGAAGGAAAGATTTAAAAAGAAACAACACAAAAACCAACTAAACAGTGCAATCTAATCATTCACCATCTTCCACAAGCAGACTGATTCCCAGACAGTTTCATGCAATGGCCATCTTGGAAGCCAAAGAATCCCACCCCTTTCTTCCTCTACCCCAGTTTTAATGTTAACTATGATGTTATATGCTATGGAATATCCCTTGGAGAAATTTATGACAGCTGTCCCAGCATCCCCTCTATGGAGGGATGGGAGTGCAGAATGGGAAAGGAGAAGCCATTTGATGCTGTGCAAACCCTGTTTAACAACAGGCAAAATAGTGGTGTACTATCAATGCTGATTTAACCACAATTCCAAACCACAGCACCACAGGGTGTGCTATGAAGACAGTTAACTCAATACCAGCCACACCCAGTAGAGTGTTAGAACAGCTTGCCAGTTTTTTCAGGCCACTGATCAACTGCATGTTACCTACTTTGTCTTTTCAGTTTCCAACAAATAAAACGTACCCTATTGTCTGTTTTGATCTTAGGTTTTTGATTTTTTTTTGTTCCAGAATTGAGATGTGAGGAGATGTTATATGTTCACAGTTTAAAGTTATTTGTGATCTTTCAAGGTGAGACTAAAGAAATGTACTAAGTTAGACTAATTTCAAGTAGTTTTTTTCCCTTCAGAGCTGATTCTTGGTTGAAGGAATCAGATAACCACAAGGTTGGAAATCTATGAGCACTAGAATAAGATAAATATGAACCTTCATGTTTCCTTTTTATTCTGTTTTAAAGAAGTGATAATGGAAATGGAAACCATTACAGCCCATGTAGCAGCCATTACCTACTTAGATAGCTTTGACACTTCCCAGCACCAAGGGTTGCTGAAAATAGAAGGCAGAAATCTTACACTTAGTAGAGAGCTGGGACCAGAAAATGTGGTGGGGGTGGAACTTCCATGCTGTGCAAATTAGTGCTGAAATTACATCGGCCTCTTACAGCTACTGTTAATCCAGTGTTCTTCGCTGCTTTTCTATCAGCTGAAATGAATGGTAATTCAGCAAAACAGCAATAATAGACTTGTATTGTGTGTTTCACAGCTGAGTTTCATTAAAAGCTTTAATCTAAGCACCGCCATGGGAAGTCTCACAGAGCTAAAATGGGAAGTCTCTCAAGGGCTCTTCATTTCAAACTGAGGTTATATCTCATAAACACTATTTGGTGATAGTTTTAGGATCTGAGGTGTTTTGGGTTTTTGTTTTTTTAGTTTTTTTTTTGGTGTGTGTGTTCACTTCCAACGATATCTTTAAAAAAACATTACAATTGCTTTTGAAAAAGTAAGGTTTAGTTCACAAAGCTCAGTTTTAATGGTCTGGAAAGAGGAACAGAAAGAATTGTTTTGGAAGTTGGAGATAGGGGCTGACCAAAGCAGGATGTAAAGCAAAATATACACAGGCATTCCCCCAAAGAACAGCAAAACAGTGGAAAGGATTCAAAAGGTTTATTTCAGAGGTGAAGACGCTGGAAATTTGTAGATCCTAATGGTGCTGTATGTCCAGCACTGTGCCTTGGAGCTAAAGGCAAAGGCAAGGCTTTCATTCATTCCTTGGGCTTTATCATCCCTTCCCCCACCTTCGGCTGTCAAGGCCTTGCAGCACATCTGTGAGCATTCTCTTTCTTGTGCCTGGGGAGTAACCTTCTGTGGAATGCATGCAGAGGAACATCCCCACACTGTGTCTGGGAAAGATGCCTCATTCCAGGCAGGAAATCTTCCTTAGTGAAAGATAACTACCTCCTTGGTAGAAATATCTTCCAGAAAACAGCTATTTACCTCTACACAGGGACTGACTGTCCTTTAACATCCACTACTATAGAGATAGATGCAGTTTACAGGAGGAGCTGGAAAGGTCATTGGGTGGCAAAGCTGCTGAATTTTTGTTCTACATTTCTGGGTTTGTAGGGACAGGAAAACAGAAAGTCCCTTTATTACCATGGGAATGATGCACCCATGCCTGTGAATTTGTGGGGTCAAGTAGACCTTCATTTTGAGGGCAATTTCCCCTAAAAAGTAAAATTGGAAGGCCAATAGGCAATCTCATGATTCTGTAGCCCTGATACATTGGGAATACTTAAATAATTGATTTGTTGTTTGATTAGATACTTTGGTTACAGTTTGCTTAATTTTTCCAGAGGGCCACCAAACCTTCACACCCACCATCCTCCTCCCAGGTCTGTGTTTCCTGTAAAGAAGAGATAATAGAGAATGCAAGCAGGTTCTGTATTGCCTTGCAACTGAAGCAACATCCCAGGTTTCAGTTGTACCAGAATTCATCACCTTGCATTTATTTTGCATGCATATATTATTGATCTGCTCATTACCATGTTCTTAAATCCTGTTTTACTTTTCTATTAATGCTGGGGCCTGAAATCTCAAGGCAAGGCTTTATGGCAGGAGTGAACTTAATTCAAGCACTTTGTTCACAGTGGATCAATTAAAATACTCATTCACTGTAAAAGTTTGCATTCAAAGAACATTAAAGCTATAAATTAAATGAACAGGTTCCAATATACTTATAATTAGACTTCCCATAACATATTTATCTGAGGTGCAGCTCTACGATGTAAAGAAAATGGCACTGGTGTATTAAGAACAGGGCAGAAAAACCACATTACTGTGAAAATGGTTCAAGGGATAACAGTAGAAACACCACATGAATTTGTCTAGAGGGAAAACTGAAGTTAAAAATGCATTTTTGTATGTCCCACTTAATGACAACAAAGTGTCCTAGCTGATAGGATTTGGAGTGATTTTAGGGTCTGTCCACTTTTATTCCTGTTATTGCTCCTTTGTGTCAGCTACCAGATTGTTGTACCTCCATTTCTCTGTCCATTGAAAGAAGTTATGGTATTTTTCCAAAAACATTGTAAACCTCTAGCAGACAGCTATCTTTCCCACATCAAAACTCACTTTTCCACCAAATACCAAGGGGTCTTCCCAAAGGGTGGGAAGAAAGGAAAAGAAGAATAAAAAAGAAAAACCAACTTTCGTACAATTTCTAGGCAGATAATATATCCTTTACTTTTGTAGACAGATTAGGGTTTTTTGCTTTTGGATTTCTTTTTGGCTTGTGCCAGCTGTGTTGTTTTGTACTGCTAGCAGAATGCAAAATGCTTGTGTATTTTAATACCTTTCTTGAAGCCAGAAGAAATCAGAGCTTACATTTTACATAAAATGATAATTTCTTTATAGAAATAGTCATTTATAAAAATAAAATTTCTTCAAGACAGTCAGAACAACATTCAGTGCCCTGGGCCAAACATATATGCAAATGTTTTGTGTGTGCATTTTTATAAGTAGGACATTGTCTCAGCCTTCACCTCATGCAGTAAACTCACAGTATTGTCATTCAGTAAATGTGAAATTCATGTCTGATCAGGTATTATGTAGAATTACGAAGCAAAGAACTAGCTTTTGTTTCTGTCAATGAACTCAGGCAACTAAAAATAGCAAGAGATAGACCTTCCCAGAATGGCAGATTTCTTCCTTGAAATCGCTGAAGCAAAGCATACACCGACAGAAGCACAAGGGCAGCAATGCTCTGACCCCCCTGTTTGTTTCCCCACAGCAGCAAAATTTTAAACTTGAGTAAATTGCATATATCAAAGTAGGGGCTGAGGCTTTGCATATACTCTTTTATCTCAGTGTAGCTTACGGATGTGAGTCTCAGTGTTTATTACCCATTTTACTGTGCCATCCCATACCATTTTCAATGCTTGTGCAGTAGCACACAGTTTGTTTGAAGTATCTGCCTAAGCTGAATGCTCTTACTAAAAATGAAAAGAAATTGGATTGAATTGAGATTGCCTCTCATTCTCTCTTTTGTGTGCTCTTCATTACAATTTGCTTCCTGTTTTCATCTCTTGTAGAAATGTTTTAACCAGTGTAATCAAGATCTATGATCACATAACATTGCTCATAACCATTACAAGTCTAGAATTACTTTTTCTATAGATTTTCTAGGATTTCCAAGAGTCTAACAGCTCATATGGATAATAACCATTGTTAAAATTTAGAGTATCTTGTGTTTACTATTTCCTTCCACCTTTTTGTTAAAAATATATGCATGATTATATTTCCTAATTAATTCATACATATTTGCAACACGTCTATATGTATTTCTATATGCAATGCTTATTATTTTTCGTAATAAGAAATGTTGTGTTTGAAAAGTAGAAAATATTGTTCTTTTTAACTGGTTTGTACATTGCCCTCAAGCAAACACATGCTCCAAAATTTCTAGAAATCCTCCAATACTGAGATGTAAATCTAAATCAGTTTCTTAATTAGTGAGCATTTTGTATTCATTATAACTTGAAACTTAGGTCCCTCCTGTTGAATACCTTCTGGATCTATTTGTTACTAATACAAGTGAGCTAGCTGGGTATGTCAAGACTGGAGGCAGCCTGGACTGCAGTGATCATGCCTTGGTGAAGTTTACAGTCCTGAGGGTCAGGTAAGGAACAAAGTTAGGAACTTTAGCTGGAAGACTTCCAGCTCTTCAGGGAGATAGCAGGATCCTGTGGGAGAGTGCCCTCAGGGATGAGGGACTGGGACAGAGCTGGTAAACAAAGTCTTTCATAGAGCACAAGAGCTGGCAATCCCCAGGAGCAAGAAATCAGGCAGAGAAGGAAAGAGATCTGCATGGCTGAGTAGAAATCTACTGGGCAAACTAAAGGGAAAGAAGCAAATGCATAGACAGTTGAAGTCAGGACAGATGACCTGGGAACAGTATAAAGATGAAGTTTGGTTGTGTAGGGGTGGTGTAAGGAAGGCTAAGGCAGATATGGAACTGAACCTGGAAAGGGCCACAAAGAATAACAGGAAGGATTTCTAGAGACATGTTAACCTGAAAAGGAAGGTCAAAGAAGGTGTACACCTGCTGCTAAACAGTGCTGGAAAACCGGTAAGAGGGTGGAGGAGAAGGTTGATGTACTCAGCAGCTTTTTTGTCTCAGCCTTCAATGGCAATATTTCTTCCCACACCTCTCAAGTGGAGGGACAGCAGGATAGGGACTGGGGAGCAAAGTCCCTTCCACTGTAAGGATAAGGCTTTTGACCATTTGAGGAGCCTGAACATATATAAGTCTACAGAACCTGATGAGATGCATCCCAGTGTCCTGAGGGAATTGGCTGACAGAGTTGCCAAGACACTTACTGTGATATTTGAAAAGTCATGTCAAACAGGTAAAGTCCCAGGTGAGTGGGAAAAGGGAAACATTGCACCCATCATTAAAAAGGGTAGAAGGGACAATCCTGGGAACTACTGACCTGTCAGCCTCCCTTCTGTGCTGGGAAGATCATGGAGCAGATCCTCCTAGAAGATGTGCTAAGGCACATGGAGAACAGGGAAGTGATTCAAGACAGCCAGCACAGCTTCACCAATGCCAAGTCCTGCCTGACCAAACTAGTGGCTTTCCATTATGGAGTAACTACATCAGTGGACAAGGGAAGGATTACAGGTGTCATTTATCTGGGCTTCTGTGCAGCCTTTGACATGGTCTCCCACAACATCCTTCTCTCTAAATTGGAGACAGATGGCTTTGATGAGTGGGCTGTAGATGAATAAGAAAGTCACTGGATGGTCGCATCCAGAGGGTAGTGGTCAATGTTTCAATGTCCTGATGGACATCAGTGACAACTGGTGTCCACAGGGGTCCATACTGGGGCCATTGTTATCTAACATCTTCATTAATGGCATAGGTAAAGGGATCAAGTGCACCTTCAGCAAGTTTGCAGATGATACCAAGCTGAGTGGTGTGGTTGACATCCTTGAAGGATAGGATATTATTGAGAGGGACCTGGGCAAGCTCAAGAAGTGGGCTCATGGGAATTTCATGAGGTTTAACAAGACGAAATGCAAGGTGCTGCACTAGGTCAGGGTAATTCCTGGTATCAAAACAGACTGGGGAGATGAACAGAACAAGAGCAACTCTGCTGAGGACTCATGGGTGCTGGTGGATGAGAGGCTGGACGTGAGCTGGCAATGTGTGCTCACAGCCCAGAAAGCCAACTCTATCTATGGGCTGCATCTAAAGCAGTGTGGCCAGCAGGTTGAGGGAGGTGATTGTGCCCCTGTACTCCACCCTGCTGAGACCCCATCAGGAGCCTTGCATCCAGCTCTGGGTTCCCCAGTGCAGAAAGGACATGAACCTGTTGGAGTGAGTCCAGAGGAGGCTGCCAAGATGATTAGAGGGATGGAGCACTTCTCCTATGAGTAAATGCTGAGAGAATTGGGGTTGTTTAGCCTGGAGAATAGAAGGCTTTGGGGTGTTATTGCAGCCTTCCAGTATCTGAAAGGAACCTATAAGAAAGATGAAGTACTTTTAAAAAGAGCATATAGAGACAGGACAAGGAGGATTGACTTCAAACTGACAGAGAGTAGGTCTAGATTCAATATGAGAAAAACATTCCTTACTGTGAGGGTGGTGAGGCAGTGGAACAATTTGCCCACATAAGTAATGGATGCCCCATCCCTTGAAGTGTTCAAAGCCAGGTTGGATGGGGCTTTGAGCAACCTGGTCTAGTGAAAGGTGTCCCTGCTCATGGCAGGGGGATTGGAACTAGATGATCTTTAAGGTCTCTTCCAATCCAAACCATTTTATCATTCTCTGATTCTATATATTCTTCAAAACATAAGTATGAGACACCAAGAGGTGTACTTGCAAATCAGTTTACAATGTGTGTACACAACCAGTTTTATACTGTATTGATCCAGTTGAACAGATAGTATAAGAAGTGAATTGAGAAAGATGTGACAGGAGCTATTCATATTGATAGTTTTCACTGAGGTTGCTTGCGGTATCCTGGAAGGTTAAATGTTGACTTATGTTTTTATATATACTACTAATTAAAAACTTCATAGACAATGGCAACCTCTGTTTTAAGGAACATTTGGTAACAATTTTATTTCAGCAAGTTTAAACACCATTGAAGCCATCATATATGCTACACTAGGAGGAGGAAGGAAGTGCATACTCATTGCTTCTTCATAATTTTTGTGAGTTACACTGAAAACTTTTCATTCAGCTGCACTATAGCACAGTTGACTAAATGAACAAAAAGCCATCACCAAAGCTGTCATTTCAATTCCTTACTCATTTCCTCTCTTTCTTTTTCACAGTTTCTGTTGAAAAGACTTATCTCCCAGCTCCTAGACAACTGCAACCTATGAATAAAAAAATCTCAACACCAAAAATGTCTAGGGAAATGAAAAAAGAAAACGACTAGTGAGAAAACCTCAGACATCCCTTCTCGGGACCTATGGATAGTGGCTTTAGCAGTTACATTAATTTAATAATGACACAGGACACACCACTCCTTTTCCCACTTCTTCTGGGGCTGAAATGGTTTGCTGTACCCTCTGCAAAGGATGTTAAGCTCATCTTCTATGAATGAATGAGTAACCATCCAAATCAAAGAATGTGCTGGTCTCAAATAGCATTCAGGAACCCCTGCTTTTCAAAACAATTGCAGAGTTTTGCTTCTCAAGTTTGCCAATTTCAGTAGAAAAATCTCCTTGGTCACCACAATGAGCTATACAAAGCTAGAGATGGGCAGAAATGGTAATTGTTTGAAACCGGAGTGTTTGGTTAGCTGCATGCCAGGAGAGGCCTGGAAAAACCCCACTTGTGCTGAATAACAGATTTCTTTAAAGAAATATCTCTGCCCTTGTGCTTCCCTATGGACGCAATCAAAGTTTACACTACTTGGTGGACTGCATTTAATATCAAGAGTCATGAAGTATCAGGATTAGGGCAGTATCTGTAATGTAGTGCCATAGTACATTACTCCAAGACATCAATGGTTAAGAAAATTTCAAGGGGTCTGAATTCCAGCTACATCTAGAACTGTATCATTCAGATTTGAGATGTTAAAATCTGATTGCAAGATTGTGGACAGGGGTCGAACAAGTGATCTGCAGTGTGGTACTTAGTCGTTGTCTTGGATTGAACCACATCAGTTCCAACACGCTGAGGAGAATTTGACAGAAGACAAAGCATTAGCCCTGTCTTTATTTCTGAACAGTCCTGCCTTTTTGAAACAGACAGTGTAAAACAACATTTTGGGGTGAAGTGAGTGTAGGATGATGCATAATCAGACTAATCAAGGTCTGTGTTCCTGTTGCCTAATAACTAATATTTTTGTTTCAAGTGGCTTCTTCTACAGGTTTCCTAGGAGTTCAGAAAGTTGCTTCATTTGAAAGTTTTCATATTTTCTATGAGTATGTAACTGCTAGATTTCTTTTTCTCTGCCTTTGAATATTTAAAAGCCCTGTTCTCTTTACCGATATTACTAGGGAGACCAAAATTTGACTCGGAACTCCTTGGTTATGACTATCCATATTCATGTAAATATTTATTCAGTTTCCATACATGCAAAACTTTAAACATCTGCTGAGGCCATTGAAATTCGCTTTTCTTCAGTGAATTATCTTGCAAAGGATCTGCAAGCCAAATGTGCTTATGCAGATAGGATCAAAATTTGCTAGCAATGCAACCTTAGCTTTTGGTATATTAAAGAAAACTGAAGTTGCTTGTTGTTTATTAACATGTCTCTGTAAACTTGTTGTTCTCATGTTAACAAAGGCATAAGAATGCCTTCAAATTATATGTAGGATAAAAGATGTGTTAGTAAGTGTGAGTGTGAGGTGAAATACAGGGACAGGGAGAGAAGGAACAGATTCCCATGATTTTTGGATCACTTATCTGTGTCTCAGATGAAATCCTTAGAGTCTCAATTTCACTACAATTTTAATATATCCAGCCACATATCTTTTAACTACTGAATATTGTAATAAATTGAGAATTGTCCGTGGAAACTGTGTCGATTATGAGGAACTGTAATGTCTTGTAACAAAAATAACTCTTGATCTCTCAAAGGAGTTTTGAAACAACAGACACATTCTGAAGTTAAAGACTTAATATGAGTGTAGTACAGGCAAGAACTCATTTGGTGTTGCTTTCTTACAGTCCCTGTGAAATTCTGCCCTCCCTCCCTAGCAGAACATCTACTCTTTCCTAACAGAATCATCTGCAACCAAATTCTTCTTACACCTACCACACAGAGCACAGCTTTCATGATAAAGCTGCACTATGCTGGCCAGCTTTTGTCTTTGTCCAGGGTACGAGAGATGCAGAGCTGTGGTAGCTAAGAGAGAGGATGGCATGCTTCACCTCCACTCACAAGCTACTCACAACACTCACTATTATATGTGACTAAAGAGAGAGTCTATCTTTTCAAATAACATTGGGAATGATAATGTATGATATCAAAAATTGTGGTTCAAGAGATGAATTAGATGTTCAATTAGGTTTATGCTCATGCTTTCATAAAAAGTAGGTATACTGGGATTATTCATATATCTTCTTGCTTACCTAATGTTTTGTTACCCTAATGATTGAGTGATTTTGTCTGTACTTTTAATCATGCAAGTCTAAAAATAGTTTCTGCCGGCCAATACTGCATTTAGGTGCTTAGAATTCAAGGAAATTATTGCTCTCCAAATGAAGAGGGTTAATGGTAAAAACTTATTCAAATGACAGGATTTAAAATCATGCTTCTGAAAATCATACTCCAAGGGGTTTGGATCAGAGAACCAGTTGGAGACATGGGCATCCCAAATCACATATTCGCATTGTGATCATCCTCATTTTTGAAGGCACAGTGCTTATCTCCAGTGTAGGTAATAAAAACTGTGAGTAAACTATGTTGAGATACTCCTATGAAAGACTTATTTAGAGAACTGAACTACAGAACAGTAGAATTTTTTCTCTCACTTGCTTAGGCAGATTTGAATCAGTTCCCAAATGGAAAAGACAAGATCTAAGTCAAGCCTTTTAATGTTTGCCTGTTGCTATTCTGGAATTTGATATATGTGACAGTTCTACTCCAGAGAAAACATCCATTTTGGTACTCTCCCTGCCAATACATTTTTTCTGAGTCTTCAATTTCCTGGAAACATACCCTGCAAATCATCTATGGAACAAATACTAGATAAGAGAAATAATATTAATTTCCTCTCCCTCCTAATCTACATGAGAGAATGTAGTTTTCATGTCTTCCTTGGTACGCTGTCATAGCAATTTATCCAGGCACCTGCTATTAAATACATAGCTCAGTAAAATGATCCTGCCTTCATATATTCAATTCCATTAACTCTGTTTCTATGCATAAAGAAGTTAAAATAAATAGCAGGTGGTACATGTGGGCTCGCTCAAATTAGGTGAAACTCTCCACTCTGCAGATTTCAAGCCATTTTGATTTTGTACTTCTTTAACAGTGGAAGGGTGCAATAAGTGAGTATAAACACACTGGCTACAGGAATGTGGGGTAATCATGATTAGATCAATATGCATTGAAGGCACGCCTGAAGGCTGTGTTTTCACTTGAACAGTTGATATAAGCCTTTTTTTGCTTGTTTTCTTGTGTGTACAATTTTAAGAATAAAATTACAGATTTGACTGAAATATCTGTAGAATTATAAAAGTGCCCAGAGAAAACAGCTAAGTGTATTCAAATGCATACAAAACAACTTCTACAGCAACATTCTCCTCAGGAGAAGAAACAACCATACTAGCAGAAACATAAGGAAAGCCATAAAATTCAAGGTTCATGTGAATTTTAGAGAACACACAGCCCCTTGAAACTGTTATACTTCTGTTAAAGTGCAGTCCCTTGTCTTAGATTATTTAATGAAATAGTACTATTCACTGACTTTGCAGAATTTCCCTGACTTCTTTTCTGGTTGTTTATAGAAGTATAGATATTGCTTACAGAAGTATAGATATTGCT
>VXBX01008166.1:205801-254655 GCA_013400415.1 Scytalopus superciliaris | reverse complement strand
TTTTTTTTTTTTTTAAGAACAGCTACAGAGAAGAAGTGAAGCCCTTAAATGTAATTAAATTAAAATGCTTGCCAATCTTAATTAAGTTTCTTGATGCAGGTGCATTGAGTGACATTACATACAATCATGTGATTACACAGTTTTCATCAGCTTCGTCATGGAATAACCATGGAGTGGTTGTCATCAACCACTTATGGATTTCCTTAGCAATTTGCTTTATCCTGGACAATGCTTTGTAATCTCAGTATAGGTGGTACAGCTTTCTGTAGGCAGAAAAGGTGCAACCCTTCCTAACAAATATGATAAAGCAGGCACAGGTGATTAGTTAAAATAGAGATGTGACAGGGAGCAGAAATTTATTAATAAAACAGCAAAAGTTCTGTTAATGCTTTTCAGACAAGATTTTATTTGAAGTTTATAATGCCAGATAGATCAGCTAAGATCAGTTTGGACTGTTTTCAACAGATAGTAGTAGGGTAGTAGTGGGCTGACCTTGGCTGGTTGGCAGATACCCAGACAGTTGTTCTCTCACTTCCCCTCCATCAGAGGACAAGGGGAGAAAACAAGGCCAGACTCAACATGGAGAAAATTACTTTACTGCCTATTAAAAGAGATTTGAACTAGAAGAATCATAGAATCTTTGAAAGTTTTGGGCTAGAAGAGATCTTCAAAAATTGTCTAGCTCAACTCCCTTGCCATGGGACATTCTTCACTAGATCAGATTGTTCAAAGCCCTATCCAACCTAACTCTGAACACTTCTGGGTTGGGGCATCCACAACGTCTCTGAGTAACTTGAGCCAGTGTCTCACCAACACCATCATAAAAGAATTCTTCCTTATATCCATTCTAAATCTTCCCTCTTGCAGTTTAAAAGCATTTTTCATTTCCCTGTCATTATAGGCCTTGGTAAAAAGCCTCTTGCTGACTTTCTTGCAATATCCCTTTAGGGTCTCTTATAAGAAAGGCTGTAATAAGGTCTCCTAAAAACTCTCTTCTCCAGGCTGAAGAACTTCAATGTTCTTAGGTTTTCTTCAAAGGAGAGGTGTTCCAATATCCTGATCACTTTTGTGGCTCACCTCTGGACCCACTCTAATAGGTCTATGTCTTTCCTGTGCTGGGGACCCCAGAGCTGGATGCAGTGCTCCAGGTCGGGTGTCACCAGAGCAGAATAGAGATGGAGAGCCACCTCCCTTTATTCACTGGCCATGCTTCTTTTTATGCAATGGAGGCAACCATTGTCCCTCTGGGTTCCAAGTGCAGATTGTCTGCTCATGTCCAATTTTATTCCCAAGTTGCCTTCTATAGATCTGCTCTCAGTCCACTCATCCCCCAGTCTGTACTGATACAGAGTATTTTCTTGACCCATGTGCAGGGCCTTGCATTTGGTCTTGTTAAATTTCATGGTGTTCAGAGGGGCCTACTCCTTAAGCCTTTCTGGAGGAAATCTATCCCCTTAAGGATATCAACTTTACCACTCAGCTCAGTGTTGTCTGCAAATGTGCTGAGGGTGCACTCAATGCCACTGCTTATGTCACTGATGAAGATATTAAACAGTATTGGTCCCAGTACAGACCCTTGAGGCCACTCGTTACTGGTTTCCAATTGAGACATTGATTTTAATTCCAGCCGATTCATTATGCATTGAATAGTCCATCCATCAAGCACATATATCTTCAGTTTAGATGTAAGAATATTGGGGTACAGTGTTCAAAGGCCTTGCAGAAGTTCAGCTAGATAACATCAGTTGCTCTTCCCTTGTCCACTGATGAAGTCACTCCATCATAGGAGGTCACTAAATTAGTCAGGCAAAGACAGAGAAACACAGGCAAAAACTAAAACTCTTTCCCCCGCCCCTCTTATATCAAAGCTCAACATCATTCCTTTATTCCTGACTCTTCTAACTCCCTCACAGCCCCCCAAACCCCTGAACAGCACAGGGGAATGATTAAAGCAAGGATTTGGTGAGCCCACAGCAGTTCCACTCTGCCGCTCTGTCTCCTCACACTTCTCACCTTTTCTACTGTGGTGTCATCACAGATTACAGCCCACCAGGATAAACATACTATGGTGTGGACTCTCTGATGGCTGCAGCTCTGTTAATGACCACCTGAGTGTATCATTTTGGTCTGGAGGAGAGGCTGCTTAGCCTAGACAGGACTGTCAAAGGATGGTCATCCTATGAGCTAAAATCAACAATCCTTTTTGCCTTCCTCAAATACTTTTAAATGCAACATCTTGTCCAGTATGCATGTACTTTAACATTATATAGAGGAAAGAGGTGTATATTTACTACCTAAAACAAGTGCCTACTTTAGGGACCTCCAGCACTTCACAGAGTGCATTTCATATCTCCAAGATGTTATTTGGAGTGTTGGAGACAGTCAACATCTACTTTTGCAACTGTGGTGCCCTCAGACACATTCTGTAGACATCTACCTCTCTCTTCTGAGTCTGTTGTGATCCTACATTTCTAGGTTTAGGCCTTTATTTAAGTACCTAAAGATAGCAGACAGAAATCGTCTGTTCCTCTTGGAATAGCAAAGACAGAAATACTGTATTTCTGTGTGAAATTTGTTTATGTACAAATAATTTCACGCTTCTTGTATTTTTTCCCATGTTACATATTGATGGATGCTCAAGAAGATTTCTTAATTTGATAGCTTGAAAGTTGTTGGATTTTTTCCCTTCACTTTATTATCCCAGAGTATAAATCAATCTTTAAAGGAGAAATTGCTTTCCCTTAAAAATAAGTATCACATTTTGCATTGTGTAATTCTGAGCAATAAAAATCATACTGTGGTAATGAGAATAAAATTGAAGCAGGAGTCAGGCTGGCAAAGGAATAAATTAGAATAAGCATCCTAATACATAATAACATTATCCAAATAATGCGTACAATGAATATAAAAGGATGCTGACTGCAATTAACTATTACAACAGTGAGTTGTGGCATTTGGATGCAGCAGAAAAAGCACAACATTTCAGAGTTAATGTAAACATGTCACTAGATGCTTTCAGTCTGCTACTGCTTTTATTTTCAATTTTAACTAAATAATTGAAATAATTCAAAAGCATGGATGAAAGCACTAGCCATACATATATAGAATCACAAAGTCATAGAATGGTTTGAATTGGAAGGGACTTTAAAGATCATCTGCTTATAACACCTTGCCATAGGCAACTACAATAATCAAGAAAAGCTCAAACTGTTTTTTGGTTTTTTTGTTAATACAGGTGGAACTACATGAATAGAAAGGAAAAAGTATACTGGGAAATTGCCAGTGCTGGACCTGTGAGTTTCTGAGCAAGTTTGACTGACTTTCTATATTTTTTTTTATTTATTAAATATTTTAAATGTTTATATTGACTTGAATTTTGTTGCTAAGGTGGGTAAACACAGCCAAATTCTCATTGATTCTGCCTCCTTGTGTCCAGAATATCTAGTTACATTTGATTTCATGTACAATCTTTACTTAATATTGATATTCACTCACAATGCACAAACCAGTCTTTCCAGCATAAATGAGAACTTTGGAACTGAGCTATCCATGGAATTTTGTTCAAGGAAAATGACAAGATAGCATATTTTTTATGGTTTTACTCTGCACACATTTATGCCAATGAAAATAAATTATAGAGACATTCTCAGAAAATGTATCCTGATCAATGCATGTTACTTTACAGATATTTTGAAAGCATTTACAGGGAAAAACAAGACAAAATAATTGATTTTAACTCCAGTGAAGCTCAGTATGTCTTAGCAAATGTGTCTTACTAGGTAAGAAGATAAAATTCTGAAATTGCTAATTCTGACACACTATTTATTAAGTCTTTAAAACAGAGATTCTCTTCATTATTTTGTAACAGACTTTGGTGGGAATAGTAGATCCAAGCTATTCCTGCTATCTGCATCTGTTCCATGAAACACCTTTTTCACTTAAAGATGGGAAACTGCACACTACACTCTGAAATAGTAAATAATTTGAAAGGTCAGGAGATTGAACAGGTCGCAAAAAGAAAGGAAGGAGCTGTTGGCAATCGTGTCCTACATAAACTATTAGCCATCATCAAAATGAGATATATGTAAGGCCTTGTTCACCAGCAAACTGAATGGTGATGGCAAGTGCACAATACAGCATTTTAGTGATTACAAGTCACTTTGTGTTTCCCTGGTCAGCTAAAAAAGAGAAAAATGACCGTTATGTGAGATTTTGATTTCTTTGAGTTAACACAAGGGGTGATGTTCTTTATATAAAGGGTTTCCTCGGTATAGCCCTTAGCAAAACCGTGAAAAACACACAATAGGTGTAGTAACTGCTCTGAACATGACACATGTACCTGTGTGATTCTGGTGTTACTAATTCTTTTCTCCCTTGTCCACTTCTGGTGATTTTAGTGCCAGGCTTGAAATACCGGTTTTTGTAAACCTCTATTACTTTATAAATAGTCTAACCCATACATATGAAGCAACCTTGTCATCTGGAAGACTAGAAGCTCTTAAGTCCCACAACATATCTAAAGCAGAACTTAATATAAAATTTAGGCTCCTCTCCCTACTTCTGTATTAAAAAGTATATGATTCAATTGCACGTGAAATAAATATGCAGCTTTCAAAATAAAGAGGATTTTATTTGCAATGTGTTTCACCTGCAGCCCATACTGCATATGCATCCTGAGATATTTAAAGGAAACAATGAACATTATTTTGGAAGAAGTCAGGCTGTGTTATTATAGAATGCATTTCAGTGTTGAAGACTGTGCTAAGAACAAACACTTTAACCCATGTGATCCATTTTTATGGTAATGGTTCTGGCAAAGAAAGAAAAGGAGGTGACATTTCTTATTTGCTTCCACTCCAACAAGCATCCAGAAACAAAATAGTCAGGATTCTCCTCAAATGCCATGAGGACAGACATCATTTTCCTACTTCTTTTCTATTTAGAATCACACACAAAAGAATCCTTCCAGTTTAAAGGNCCTTGTCCACTGATGAAGTCACTCCATCATAGGAGGTCACTAAATTAGTCAGGCAAAGACAGAGAAACACAGGCAAAAACTAAAACTCTTTCCCCCGCCCCTCTTATATCAAAGCTCAACATCATTCCTTTATTCCTGACTCTTCTAACTCCCTCACAGCCCCCCAAACCCCTGAACAGCACAGGGGAATGATTAAAGCAAGGATTTGGTGAGCCCACAGCAGTTCCACTCTGCCGCTCTGTCTCCTCACACTTCTCACCTTTTCTACTGTGGTGTCATCACAGATTACAGCCCACCAGGATAAACATACTATGGTGTGGACTCTCTGATGGCTGCAGCTCTGTTAATGACCACCTGAGTGTATCATTTTGGTCTGGAGGAGAGGCTGCTTAGCCTAGACAGGACTGTCAAAGGATGGTCATCCTATGAGCTAAAATCAACAATCCTTTTTGCCTTCCTCAAATACTTTTAAATGCAACATCTTGTCCAGTATGCATGTACTTTAACATTATATAGAGGAAAGAGGTGTATATTTACTACCTAAAACAAGTGCCTACTTTAGGGACCTCCAGCACTTCACAGAGTGCATTTCATATCTCCAAGATGTTATTTGGAGTGTTGGAGACAGTCAACATCTACTTTTGCAACTGTGGTGCCCTCAGACACATTCTGTAGACAACTACCTCTCTCTTCTGAGTCTGTTGTGATCCTACATTTCTAGGTTTAGGCCTTTATTTAAGTACCTAAAGATAGCAGACAGAAATCGTCTGTTCCTCTTGGAATAGCAAAGACAGAAATACTGTATTTCTGTGTGAAATTTGTTTATGTACAAATAATTTCACGCTTCTTGTATTTTTTCCCATGTTACATATTGATGGATGCTCAAGAAGATTTCTTAATTTTATAGCTTGAAAGTTGTTGGATTTTTTCCCTTCACTTTATTATCCCAGAGTATAAATCAATCTTTAAAGGAGAAATTGCTTTCCCTTAAAAATAAGTATCACATTTTGCATTGTGTAATTCTGAGCAATAAAAATCATACTGTGGTAATGAGAATAAAATTGAAGCAGGAGTCAGGCTGGCAAAGGAATAAATTAGAATAAGCATCCTAATACATAATAACATTATCCAAATAATGCGTACAATGAATATAAAAGGATGCTGACTGCAATTAACTATTACAACAGTGAGTTGTGGCATTTGGATGCAGCAGAAAAAGCACAACATTTCAGAGTTAATGTAAACATGTCACTAGATGCTTTCAGTCTGCTACTGCTTTTATTTTCAATTTTAACTAAATAATTGAAATAATTCAAAAGCATGGATGAAAGCACTAGCCATACATATATAGAATCACAAAGTCATAGAATGGTTTGAATTGGAAGGGACTTTAAAGATCATCTGCTTATAACACCTTGCCATAGGCAACTACAATAATCAAGAAAAGCTCAAACTGTTTTTTGGTTTTTTTGTTAATACAGGTGGAACTACATGAATAGAAAGGAAAAAGTATACTGGGAAATTGCCAGTGCTGGACCTGTGAGTTTCTGAGCAAGTTTGACTGACTTTCTATATTTTTTTTTATTTATTAAATATTTTAAATGTTTATATTGACTTGAATTTTGTTGCTAAGGTGGGTAAACACAGCCAAATTCTCATTGATTCTGCCTCCTTGTGTCCAGAATATCTAGTTACATTTGATTTCATGTACAATCTTTACTTAATATTGATATTCACTCACAATGCACAAACCAGTCTTTCCAGCATAAATGAGAACTTTGGAACTGAGCTATCCATGGAATTTTGTTCAAGGAAAATGACAAGATAGCATATTTTTTATGGTTTTACTCTGCACACATTTATGCCAATGAAAATAAATTATAGAGACATTCTCAGAAAATGTATCCTGATCAATGCATGTTACTTTACAGATATTTTGAAAGCATTTACAGGGAAAAACAAGACAAAATAATTGATTTTAACTCCAGTGAAGCTCAGTATGTCTTAGCAAATGTGTCTTACTAGGTAAGAAGATAAAATTCTGAAATTGCTAATTCTGACACACTATTTATTAAGTCTTTAAAACAGAGATTCTCTTCATTATTTTGTAACAGACTTTGGTGGGAATAGTAGATCCAAGCTATTCCTGCTATCTGCATCTGTTCCATGAAACACCTTTTTCACTTAAAGATGGGAAACTGCACACTACACTCTGAAATAGTAAATAATTT
Source organism: Scytalopus superciliaris (assembly GCA_013400415.1). NCBI lineage: Eukaryota > Metazoa > Chordata > Aves > Passeriformes > Rhinocryptidae > Scytalopus > Scytalopus superciliaris. The sequence goes on along the minus strand of VXBX01008166.1, from coordinate 247,446 downwards.
GAAAGGTCAGGAGATTGAACAGGTCGCAAAAAGAAAGGAAGGAGCTGTTGGCAATCGTGTCCTACATAAACTATTAGCCATCATCAAAATGAGATATATGTAAGGCCTTGTTCACCAGCAAACTGAATGGTGATGGCAAGTGCACAATACAGCATTTTAGTGATTACAAGTCACTTTGTGTTTCCCTGGTCAGCTAAAAAAGAGAAAAATGACCGTTATGTGCGATTTTGATTTCTTTGAGTTAACACAAGGGGTGATGTTCTTTATATAAAGGGTTTCCTCGGTATAGCCCTTAGCAAAACCATGAAAAACACACAATAGGTGTAGTAACTGCTCTGAACATGACACATGTACCTGTGTGATTCTGGTGTTACTAATTCTTTTCTCCCTTGTCCACTTCTGGTGATTTTAGTGCCAGGCTTGAAATACCGGTTTTTGTAAACCTCTATTACTTTATAAATAGTCTAACCCATACATATGAAGCAACCTTGTCATCTGGAAGACTAGAAGCTCTTAAGTCCCACAACATATCTAAAGCAGAACTTAATATAAAATTTAGGCTCCTCTCCCTACTTCTGTATTAAAAAGTATATGATTCAATTGCACGTGAAATAAATATGCAGCTTTCAAAATAAAGAGGATTTTATTTGCAATGTGTTTCACCTGCAGCCCATACTGCATATGCATCCTGAGATATTTAAAGGAAACAATGAACATTATTTTGGAAGAAGTCAGGCTGTGTTATTATAGAATGCATTTCAGTGTTGAAGACTGTGCTAAGAACAAACACTTTAACCCATGTGATCCATTTTTATGGTAATGGTTCTGGCAAAGAAAGAAAAGGAGGTGACATTTCTTATTTGCTTCCACTCCAACAAGCATCCAGAAACAAAATAGTCAGGATTCTCCTCAAATGCCATGAGGACAGACATCATTTTCCTACTTCTTTTCTATTTAGAATCACACACAAAAGAATCCTTCCAGTTTAAAGGTTCATTTAAAAACAAAACAAAACAAAATCAACCACCCCCCCAACCAAAAAAACCCAAAAAACAAAAAACAAAAAAACCCAAGAGAACAACTGGTTTCAATTGTTGTCAAAAAAACCCGAGCTGCTATTTCAAGTAACAACAACAAAGACTATTTTCCAACCCTTAGGTGCTACAGGGGTTTTGCTCCCTATGACAGCTGGCATATATTTCTACAACATGTTAAGTGCTACAAAAAAAATAAAATCTATGTATAGAATTCTATTGGGTCATTTAGAAAAGTATGCCATTCACTATAGAAATTATAGTTGCCCTTTTATTCTTTCCCAGTATAGAACAAAGACTTTGCAAAGTAAAGGGCATTCTCCACTGCAGAATCAGTTTTGTGAAATTCTGGTTCAAATGTATTGGGATCATATGTCAGAGAAAGCTGACAGTGTATGTTTTACCAAAACAGCATCAGTGCACCAAACCACTCCCTGATGACTCTTAATCCATTAGAGAAGTCCTGGTTCCCATTTCTTCCGTAAACATCCATGCTTCTTAAATTACATGAGTATGTCTTTCTGGAGAATGAATGCATAAATTAGTATTTTATCTTTGTGTTTGGTTCCTGAAACTAAGATTTATGAATGCCTGCTCTATTGAAGTTTTTGTGGTGTCAGTTGTGACATTTTGGTTCTGTTTTTCTCAGCACACTTCCATGTTAATGATGCATCACTGTCTGACATGGGAGAGAGCTGCCACAGTATCAGTCATGATAAGTAAAGAGCACAGTTGGTTTTGCCTCCCAATTGCTGGGTGCTGTATTTTCTCACAGAAGGAGGTAAAGAATTGGTAACCTTTCTAAAAGCTAATGGTGGCTGCCTTCCAACTGCCAATTTTTATTCCTGGCTCACAGGTCTTGTATGCAACTCAAATGCAGCAAGAATCAAACAAAGCAAACAAACAAGCAAACAAAAAGCTTTAAATAATAAATGACATTTAAACAAGAACAACGCTAGTAATTAAAAATATGGCCTGCAAAAGACTTTTACCTTTTCCCTTCTGGCAACTGAGACAAGATCCCAAAGAAACCACAGTGTTAGTCCAAACCTTGGCTAGAAGGTTTGCAAAAGGAAGTTAACCTGAACCATATTGAATGCTGAAGAGGAAGAATGAAAAAAACCCCAAAACCTACCACAAACAAAAAAAAAAAAAACCACCAAAATCCAAAAAGTTAAAATATTTAACTTTTTAAAGATAAATCTTTCCTCTGACTGAAAAGATTGCTCAGGATTTGGTGTTGTTTTTTTGGGTTTTTTTTGTTTTGCCCTTTTTATTCCCTGAGTGATTTTTTCATTGCCGGATTTTAGTGTGTACTTTGCTAAGGAGAGAAATTGGCACATTTATTAAATATTTGAATAGATACTTATGTAGAGCTGGGAAACAATAAAATATCAAAGGGATGTTTCTTAACACAAGAAACATGGCATTGAGTGTGTATTTCTATATAAAGAGGAGACTTAATGTGTAAGTGCTTGACAAACTGCTTTAATCTTTGCCTGCAATGGTTAGTTGTGGTCATTTGGGGACTACACTACAGCCCTTGGGTCTCCAGCATGTCTAATGCTTCCTCTTCAAACTAGCTTTTAAATGCTTGATTCTACCCTGGAGTTGTCACTGTTGAGGTGGGTGCCTGAAGCTATTTCTGCAGTGTCTTGAGAAAGTCTGGTGTTGCAGAATAGGCTTCGCCAACTGCCAGCACATAAAACAAATTAATAATTTAACACAGAACAAATATTCTGGTTTTGTAAAATTCCTGCTTGCCATTGTTAAACTTAAAAGTTCTAGTTCTGTGGTAGAAAGTGATTTTATTTTTTTTTTTTAAATCTCATCCTTAAGGTAGCTAAAATGGAAAACAATCTTTATTGAAGTAGAACATTATGAGTTACTGAAACAAAACAAATGGATTTAATTTCCTTTGGATATGTAAGAAAGTATTTCTGCACTGTGAATGTTTTGTATAGTCTGACTTTATTTTTTTTCTCTAGTTTGGGTAAAAGGATTTTTTGAAAATGTTTAAATTTTCTACAGGTTATGGGAACTATTTTATGCCTCAGTCTAATGTTATCATAGCAGAAGCATGGTCAGTGAAAAGTCGTACTGACAAAGAAGAATGTGATAGTGCTTATTTGTCCTACACACCTTCAAGAATTCTTTGGTCTCATTAGATGCTTACACCATTTCAGTGCACTGCTTTGTTGCAATCTGGTATTTCAGTTCTCTGTGTTTTCTTCTTTTTCAATACAGTGATGGCACAGTGGACATGCTCAGCTCTGTGAGCATAGCTGCAAGAGAAAAATATGGTTAGGTCATGCAGAAAAGGAGGTGATCTTTTTTGTCTGCTCCGTGTCAACAACTCTAGTGCTACCACAGTAATGAATAGCTGCCTGGGGAGAGCAGGAGCCATCCCATCAGAAAGCAGCACAAACAGAGCTGCTCCATGAGGGGGCCAAGCACAGATTTGGTAAGTAAGTCAGGTCGTGGGGTAATGGGGTTGAGCTTCAGCTGCCCAGAGACTAGGTAAGGCAGGGTCTGGGTAAAATTTGCCATACCATGAAAGGTCTTAGTCTCACCAGCGGGAACAATTCTTCCTCTACAATTCCAGGGTTGAAAGGGAATAAATTATTGTGTAACACAACAAGGGAAACACTTAAATTAAGATGCTTGTGTGCTTTTTGTCTCCCCCTTTATTCCATTAGCATTACCAAGTCGAGGGAGTACTCTATGTTCGATATCAGGAATGTAGTTATGTAAACAATGGAAGAGGTGCCAGTAGACAGACCTTGGAAAGGTACAGAGTATCTGGGGGGCTGTGCTGAGCAATGACAGGTGGTCTGCATGGGAAACAGGAGGACTTACACTGAAACAAGTACATTCTTATATCAAAGGAAGCATTGGACAGAATTTTGTGGGGGAAGCAAGACTAGGGAGGAAGATGATGAGATAATGGCATAATGGTGTGATGGTAATCACAGTCCCATCTGTAGTGCATGTTTAAATAGAAAGACGGTAAATAGCCAAAAGAGCAAAAGTGTCATTGGGTTTGCTGTTCCTGGGTTTACGGTGGGTGAGCCCCTCTTTGGAGGAGGGAAGATTTTCTTCAGTTTATGCACACTAGCTTATTAGAAGTCAGTATGTTTTGTAAAGTAAAACAAAAGCTGGCACAAACTTCTTAAATCTCTTGGCATATTTTTGGTTTGCATCTCTGAAGCTCCACTTAGTCCCAGTCTTGTTTCAAGGTGCCTGTCTCAGGGTTTGTTTGCACATGATCTCTGTTTTTCAGGCACTGCAAATGGCCACAGAAATGTGACAGCTTGGGCTTTGAACTTCAAGCCAAACATATCCTGGACATTTATATATACAACACATGCTTCCCTCAGAACAGACATGTTAGTAAAAATGCAACTATTTTAAATTCTTCAAAGCACCTTCTTTCATTTTCTGACATGGCCTCTCTGAGTCTAGAAGTTCAATGTAACCTTAGAAAAATAACTATATATCCTATATAGTGCCATCCTAGTTCAGGATTATCTGTGTTTAATGCCATTAATTTTGGATAGGCATGTTCTCAAGGGTACATTTGATTTGTTTCCATAATTACCTGAATAAAAATTACCTTCTAGCAGTAGACTCACTTGTAATGCCAAGCCTCAAAAAAACAAAAATCATTCATGATAAGCTAGGGACAAGGTAGAAGGAATTGTCCTGGAAGTAGTCAAGTGCCATGTCCTGCTCTGGTTTGTGTCTTTCTCATACTGAGCAATACCATCCTATATTTACTCACTATGTAGCATTCCTTTTTTCTTGTTGTTTTTCCTAAGTGTAGAAGAATAAAATGCAGATAGTGCACAGAGTTGGTTAAAGTAGAATGAAGATCGGCAGTAAGTGATTGCAAAAAGAGAGGCAAGGTGTTTTCACAGGCTTTTATGTACACACATACTTTTATTACTATTATCTTTTTTATTCATTATGTCTGCCTTCTTTTATAGCAAGGCATGAAGCAAAAGACTCATATTCAGCTTCCTAACCCAGAAACTTATATATGGCTGCTGTCTGGAGTCTTTTGTTTCAGAGAAATCATAGTCTTGCTCTGAATTTTGAGCCAGAATGATTAAAGCTACTATTTCAGTACAGCAATTTTGATTCTTGTTGCCAAGAATTTTGCTATGGCTGATTTTCTTAGCATTTTATAAGACAACTGGCTGCAGACCTCATCAAATCTTGCAAGATCAACTAGCTGTTTGTTACTGCACCTCTCACTGCTTTTCTCCATAAGATATAAAGAACAATTTCATAGGTTGATTAAGTTCATTGGGAGGCAAAATAATTTATTATTTAAAGATTGACAAGGTCAACTCCTCCATCTAGTGTGTGTATAAATTCAATCAAAGTGGATTTAATGTGAGCACTGTCCAGGATCCCTCCAAAGAATATCAGGGAATACCACAGCTAGATAGGTCTTTGTAAATCACTCAGTGTTGCTTTTGGGTGTAATATTTGTGCTTTAACTGGAGTACATTTGAATACATAGCATAGACTCAGAAAAGAAGATTATTAGAAGACCAGAGAAGTAGATTCCTTGATACTAGAAGAACTAGGATTGTGTAATACATTCTTTTAGTTCAGAGGCTCTTCTACCTAACAGCATGGCTAATATGTGATGTAAGGTCTCAAAATTATCTCTCATTCAGATTTTGTGCTTCCTCTCTTCCAATTTCCTTCATCTTCAGTTCCTTGTTTTATCATCAATACAAGGGCAGATGGTTAAATAATATTTATCTGAATCTGTGAAATTTGTAAGAGCAGAGTTAGGATAGCAGAGTTAGACACCTTCACTATGTCTATAATCAATTTTAAATTTTCTTAGTATATGTGTGAGTGTGTGTGTGTGCAGGCACATGAGCATGTGTTGATCCTTGTTCATCTCTATTGCTATATGTTTATGCCTAACTATATCTATTTATATGAAATTATTATTTTTCTCCGATTCTACTATCTATCTCCCACTAATATGAGCAACTGTGTTTGAAAAACATCCACTGCAATCAGAAATATTTTTGTGGATTTCTTTGGAGCAATATAGGGTCTGGTTAAATGTTTGTGCTACTTTTCACAATCTATTTGTTGTGGGGTTATAGGCAGCAGGGATCTGTTCTATGGAGACACATTTGCTTACTTTGTCATGGTGCCAGCAAAACAAACTTTCAAGCTTTAGGCACAAAGACAATGTCTTTAGGAGGAGAATGGAGAGGCAATACATTTCAAATATGACTATCCATTTTCACTTTCCCAAATGGATATCTTGTTATAAATAACTACATAATATTTCCATCACAGCCACTAATGTGCAGGGTTTACAGCATATATTTAAGTTTAATGGATTTTAGTTTACCCTTGAGAGAAGGGCAAAGTCTCAGTAGGGCAACCTTGCTTCCTTTAGACAAGATATAAGCAACAACTGTGCAACTGCAGAGCAGGTCTAAAAATAGCTTTCTGGCAGTACAGTACAAAGCAATGAAGTATAAAAGCAAGATACTCAGTCTTATGCTGCAGTTAGCTGCTCACTGGAGATTTTTTTCCCACTTTAATTCAAAGTATTATGAAAGAAACAATGTAATATATATATATAGGCCCATAAATTTCTGTATTATATAAGTTAACTGTACTGCATGGAGTTGCAACTGCTCAAACTCATTCAGATTATATGAAGGAAAAGTTAAAGTGTCACAGTAGGAAAAAAAATCTGTAACAGTAATCAGTAGATGCTCAGAGCAGTTTCAGCAACTATAGCTAAATCTCCTTTTTCCCACTCCCTTTAAAAAAGAAAAGAAAAAAAAAAGAGTCATTTTATTGCAAACAAAGATAATGATTAAGAGGCAAAGACAAGTTCTGAACAAGATCTTTAGTTTTCATTGAGTCATCCCAGCACTCTTTCACCAGAGCTCATTATATCATTTTGGGCAAGGAGGTATTTAGCCCTAGTGAGACACAATTCACCAATTCCAGCAGTCAAATAGGCTATTACACTTTCTAAGCACCCTCTCCACATAGACAAGAATGAAAGTCATTCAGTGGACTGGTTGAAATTAAATGAGCATTTTACTGACATATGATTGTGTTATATCATGCTGTTATACTGGTTCAATAGGCAATAATTAATGAACTTGCTAATTATGGACAGATATTGGTATTTCTTAAATGATTTGATATTTCTTAATTTCTTAGCTCTATTCAGTTTTAAATTGAAGCACTTTCTGTAAATTTTGAGTTAGTCCCTCCTGCTGCCTGATGCATATAATGTTATCTATTTCCATCTTTTTCATCCTTATATTAGTAGCTAAATCTAATTTTGTTTACTGTAGTGGTCTGTCCATTATTTTGGATAAGTTTTCTGGTTTCAGGAGACTGATGGCTCACACTAGCATGATTAATAAGATGCTAAGGAGAAGTGGGGAAGTGACCACTGATAAAGTTAAGTTCCCCAGCCTGAGTGGATGCCCCTTCACAAAGTAATAGTCTTTTTCAAGTGGAGTTTTTGCAAGGCCTGAATAAGGGACTCTGCTTCTTTTGGCACCCTTGGAAAGAATTGATAAAATAAAGCACTGCTGATACAATAAAGTCACATAAAATTTCTTGGGTCAGATGACTGTGTTAGATTTCAGCTTTAATTTTAAGGATATTTCTGAATTTCCTGATAAAGAAGAAATCTGGAGCTTCATGGAAAATTCTTAACACCAGTTTTTAAAAAGTTCAAATGCACTGGTTTTATAAAAGCAGCTTTCAAGACTGGGAACTTGTCTGTTCCCAAGAACAAAATTCACCTTTGGTTTTTAGGAAATAGCCTTCTCCTTCTTTTACCCCAGTTCTTTAACTTGGGTCTCATACCAAAGTGTTGCAGTACTATGTCTGAACTGATATTTAACTAACATGTATTTTAAAAAATATTATCATCATTAAATACTCCAACTAGGTAAAATAAAGCAGGAAACAAAGTATTACTTTATTATTAAGAAGTGCTTTTTATTTCTCAGTGTTCTGGTTATAGAACTGCAGAACAAAAATTACTTTTGGCTGAATGATACCGAATATGTGTTTGGTAAGCATAATTGGCCTTATCTGGGTTGTTTTTCATTGCTGTTCATTCCTCAGTCTAGGTAGCAGGTAGCTCATTTGCATTACATTATGAACCGTCACAAGAAGCAGCATTATTTTTTCCTCTATTGCTTCTGCTTACCACATAGAGTGGCAGGTCTTTGTTTTATGACTTAGCTATTTGAAGTGGAAAACTCCCTGAGTTTGAGGGTGGTAAATTCAAAAGGGCATTAGGAGTTATAGCTGAATTCAATAAAAAAGGTAGGTATCTGAAGGGTGACTAATGAAGGAATTTTACGTGTTTTGTGTATTAGATAAACATAACTCTGTGTTGATTCCTTTAATAGATTTATCTTTCTACAAATTCACCTGAAAGTTATTGGAGTCTTTATAGAACAGTGTGTTTAAATAGCAGAAGCAAACATGTTGCAAATTTAACACTCTTCAGTGTTAAAACTAAGGAATCATTTCAACACAATGCAAAGTTTTTTCTTACTTTGCTTGCCACCTGTTCAAATTGGCAGGAGACAGATGAGTGACAGATATAATGTATCTTGCTGCAGAAAAAGCATTGCAAAAGAAACTCCTCAAATGCATCCTTTTTACTCCTGAAAAACTGTACAATTTTCACATATATTCCTGCGTAGAAACATGCCTTTGAAAATAGAATATAGGAGAGCTCATACAGTATTGGATCTGTAGCAGGTGACTTATAACCACCCAACTATTCATTGACAATATACAAACACTTTAAGTCAAAACCTATCTGTTCATTCATGCCCTTACCCTCTAATCTAATATGCAAGCTCCTTTCACAATTTCAACCTCAGATTTAATATTTCTTCTCCATTAAACTAATGAAAATTTTAACTACTTAAGCACACAAAATGTTATTGGTTTGTGGCATGAAAGCTTGCACTAGGCTACATTCCTCTATGCTTTGTATCCCACCCACACTCAGAACTCTGATCCTAAGCACCAAACTCTGAGAGCATCCAGGCTTCTGAACTTCCTCTTCTGCTCAAAGGGATGTAAACCCACGGTTCCCACCTTGAATTGGGTGACCAACCACATCTTGGATCATAGAACATAGTGGCTTCTGCCTTGTTGAAACCTCAGAATAACAGTCTGGTTTTATAATACATTCAGAAATCTATACCTCTGTTGTGCTGCTGGCACCTCAGTTAGCTGATATAAAGCCAGCCTAGGTGTGTCTGTTCTGCAAAGCAACTGAAAGCAATTGGTGGGTTTCAAAAGTGGATACAGTAAACTACTGATACATACTGTAAATAAACACAAATTAAATTTAAGCTACCTATTTGAGTGGTATTAGCAATCATGTTTTTATAGCTGCAATGTAGATAGTACTTTTTCAGATTTGGCCCATGGTTGTTCACCTCTCCATTGTTTTGATTAGAACTGAGCCCCCATTTACTCTTAACACATGATGGCTCTGAAAACAATCCTCTTCAGATAAGAAGACTACCTTATGTTTCAGTATGAATTGTTTTGCCCTTCAGTCAAAGTATAATGCTGTTTTACCACTGCAAGTTTAGTTATGGTATATACAACACAATATGCACCAGTGAAATTTCTCTTGGTTATCTTTGTGCTGTAATTTTTGCTGCTTTTGTATAGCCCAGGCCTACAACAAAGCTACAACTGTGCAAACAAAACATCTGATGACATCTCAGTGCTTGCCTTTCTCAGTCTACTAGAACACAAAATTCTTCCAATGTTTCTTTTCTTTGTATTGGAGGCAAAGGCCAAGGTAAATAGAAAGTGGACACTTTATAAACAAACAGCTACTGTTAACAGTATTTCCTATGTAAATATGCATGTTGCTGAATTAAGCATGAATCAAAGTGCCCTGAACATTACAAAGGTTACCTGATTGGGAATATGTTGTTTAGAAGAAAATGGTAGCCAGGTCTAACCAAGTTATTTCATTGTACATAAACTGCACTCCTAAAAATGCTCTGCAGAACAGACTGAAAAACAAAATTTCCACCCCCTAGATTTAATGCATAACTGGCAATTAGTTTTGGCAAGTGTTGAAATATCAAGTCAGGCTCTACACTTTCTTTTTTGTACACTTTTGTTATTAATATTGTTGCTATTTGTTCTCATCTTATTGCTGTTTCCAGTAAATTGTTCTTATCTCAACCTGTAGGGCAGTGAGCAGGTGGTGTCTGGTTCAGGAGAGTCTCAGGGCAGGGGTGTGGAACGCGACACTGAATTAGGGAGTGTTGTTCCTAAACTATAAGAGGGAAGAAACACTGTACAACAGGGGCTGACCACATATGAATGACACTTTAACAGGGACCCTGTTTTGTAGGTTGGTTCTCCCTCTACTTTCTTTCCAGACTACCTTTTTCTCATACTTAAAACATTCCTCTAACATCTAAAGTATTTGCTGCTTAGGAAAGGAAAGTAAAGTGAGATTGATTTTTTTTTTCCCAAATTTTGAGGACTGACAGCTCCCCAGTGAAATCTATGGGGAAAAGCAGTGTCCATAATATTTCAAAATCAAGTTTTTTCACTAATTGATATTTAAAGTAGCTGAAAATCCTAACCCTCATCAACTCTTTCCATGACCATCAGATCATGGCTGACTCATTGAGAGCAAAGAACCTTCCATTTATGGTATCAATCTTAACCTTTCCTCTTTCTACCTTTAGGTTTTGTCTGCCAGTTCCATGCTAGTGTCTCCGTTATGCAAGTGGTCCTTCTGACATTGCCAAAACAAGAACAAGAGAACCAGAATTTTGTAGAAAGGTTATACAATGAATGTTGAAATTAAACCACTAAAATTCTCTCAAATAATTTCAAAACAGATAGAATATAGTGGTTATATAGTAATTATAGTTTTAAACTGCCTTACAAATTAGAAAGACCATTTTTACTTTGAACTAGACTCTTGTGCAGTATAAAAGCAGCATCACTCAACTCCTTGAGAAAAGTTCTTTGTGCCTACGCTTGTATCAGAGGGAACACCATGTCCCTTTTTTGGGATTCAGTGCTTATCCACTGGAGACAAGAAACAGTGCAACTTAGATCAGAGATAAAAATCAGGGTAATTTTTATTTCCAAAAGCAAAAAACCCCCCCAGATTTTGCCTAAAACCTAGTTATTGCTGTTAACCATAGATGTCAAAGACATGCAGTAAGCCACAAAATGCTCTGTAAATCCCTGCTTCATTGAAGCCTAGTTTTGCTACTAGCTTAAACTTCTGGCTTTCCCCCTTTACACCAGACAGCTGACACCAACAGTCCAGAGACAATCCATAAGGAGAAATATACTGATGAACACTTTAGGCTGTAAAAACATTAATGACAAAGCAAAGGTATTAAATCACAGCTTGTGACCAGGCAGGAGTGAAGTTAAGCTGTTTGCAGAGATTAGTGCAGGGGAAAAAAGATTACAGACAAGCTGTTCAAGTCAGTTAGCACATTTACTAAAAGGCTACTATTTCATGGCTACTACTTTATTAACTTTGAAAACCAAAATAAGACTGCCCTGAGGGTGCTGGCTGAGGTGATCAGAATAGTGTTGCTGAAACTGACCTGCTGCTGCTTCAAAAATAATCCAATAAAGTTAATGCTGGAGGTGGTATTTCAGAAGTGCTTGTAAAGGTAACTATCAGGAAAGTAGAAACTCCAGTGACAGTACCAAAAAGCAAGACTATTAAAACATGAAGCTGGTGGAGGATAGAGGAGAAAATAGAAGTTTAATTAACCACTTAATTGCATTTGAAAATCAGTTCAGCCCTTCATTGAAAGGTCAGCTGAAACTTGCAGTGAAAGAAATGTGCATTCAAATATTCTAGCATGTACCGAACCTGTAAGCAGATCAGACACAAGGTGAGTAGAAAGGGATTGGCTTGAAAATATATAAAATCATGATATTTTGAGACAGCTTTTCAGCTACTCTGTAACTAAGCAAAGTGTATCTCCCTTCTGTGGGACTGTACTCATTTACACAAGGGGAAGAGCTGACCTAATATTTATCACTGCAACTGGGCACAGAGGTAGGGGTTTTGAGTGAATAGTAGATGATACTGACGCTACTGCAATTGGAGTGCTGGGTCCAGTTGTGTGTCTGCCAGTATAAGACATGGATATACTGGAGCAAGTCCATCAAAGGCCCACAAGGATGATCAAGAAGTTAAGAGTATCTGATCCATGAGAAGCTGAAAAAGATGGGACTATTTAGAGTGGAGACCAGAAGGATAAGAGGGATCTTAGCAGTATGCTTAAATACCTGGTGGGAGGGATTCAAGAAGATGGATCTTGAGTCTTACCAGTGGTGCCCAGTGAAAGGGCAAGGCACAAAGGATGTAAACTGAAGTACAGAAAATAACATTTAAGTGTAAGGCATTAATTTATTTCTTTTACTATGAGAGTAGTCAAACACTGGACAAGGTTGCTCAGAGACATTCTGGAGATTCCATCCACTCAAAACCCCGGATGAGATCCAGAGCCACCTGCTGTGATTGACTCTGTCTTGAGCAAAGGCATTGTTCTTGATAATCTCCAGGATTTTTTTCCAGCCTCAACCATTCTAGGATTCTTTCATCTGAGAAAACTGATAAGGGAACATGGGTGAAGAAGCTTTTTTTAAAAAAGTTATTATTATTGTTATTATCACTTTTGTTATCATGAAGAATCTAGGATTGGTAAAGAAATTGAAATCTAGTTGTCTTGAATGTTGATATAAAAGGGTGTAAAGGAAACATTTGCATTTCTTTTTTTTTTTTTTTTTTTTGTGTTTGCTTTTCATATGCTTTTGGAAGGTAGCTTTTCTAGCCTTGAAGATAGCTTTTGAAGGGTTTAACACTTCCAGAAGCATGGGGAAGAAATAGAAAGTAATTTCAATTGCAGATTGGAAGTTCTTGGAGCAAGGTCTGTGCTTTTCTCTTTCGGTTTATTCAGTCTACATTGAGCTCTTACTACCCAAATTAAAGAGGAAATATGAAAGAAAAATGAAAAAAAAATGGTTTTTTTTTTCCCCAAGTAGCTGCTAGATTGAGTCCTGTAGTAAACAGAGAGTATTCTAAATGGATTGGAGAAGACAGTACATGAAAAAGAGGACATACATTGAGCAGGAGGCAAAATATATTGTTATCTGTTCTAGTCACAAACAAAAGCCATAAAAATGATGAAGATGCTCCTATTTCTTCATGTACAGAGGTCTAAACCACTCAGGTTTGACCCCATACTTCCTAGCAAGCAAAATTGCCATTAACTTTTGAGGCATGTAGGTTTGCCTGGAATTCTGTTAGCCTCTGACTTGGAAAGGGTCTCTCTGTTTTAACCTGAGGACTAATGTCTCTTAAAAGGCAATGCTATCTGTTCTGTAGCAGTAGCTATAAGAGGAGATATCCCTAAAAAGAAGTAAAAGAAAATGAGATTCTCCTCTTCAGTGAGACAAAACACTCCACTCAAAATTTTCCTTCTTTCAATACAGGTACACATATTTTTGTAATGCATTTGTTTCCATAAAACTTCTTTAAGGTGTTGTGAGAAAGTCTTCAAGCCCTGTTCCCAAGCAACAAAAAAGCAAATGATTACTCAGAACACTATGAATAAGTTATAATGTGGTGATTGGATCTCTTTAGTAACTGGACTCCAGTGGGTTGACCTTGGCTGACTACCAGACATCTACCTGGCTGTGCTCTCATTGTCCCCCTCAACAGGACAGGGAGAGAAACTTAAGATAAAAAAGAATGTGAGCTGAGATAAAGACAGGGGCACCATTTATTAGCATCATGGGCAAAACAGACAAGATCTGGGGAAAAAATAATTAATTGACAATTAAAATAAAGATGGATGGAAAGGAACAAAGACAAAAAATGAAAACACAGTCCCAGACTCTGCTTATTCCCAGGTTCAATTTCACTTCTTCATTCCTGACTCCTCAATATGCTTCAGCCACCAAAGGGCACAGAAGGGTGGTTAGTGTGAAGTTGCAGTTGTCATTCTATAATTAGACTGACAACTCTAGTTCCTCTCTGCTAATCCTTCCTCTTCACACTTTTCCCCTGCTCCAGTGTGGCTCCTCTCCACAGACTACAGTTCTTCAGGATAAACCTGCTCCAGCATAGGCTCTCCATGTCACTGTTCCTTCAGGAAACAGTCCGGCTGGTCTGGTGTGGGGTCCTACATGGGGTACAATGTGGACACCTGCTCTGCCATGACTTCTTTCACAGGCTGAAGGGATGTCCATGGCTCTTGCTATCTCGCAAATAGTGAGTATTTCTTTGCTATGGAAAGTATTGAACTTGGAACTATAAAAATGCTCACTGACTAGACAGAAATCAGTAAATGGTATATGTGAGTTAAGCCCTTAATCACAGTGTTGAGAATTGGGGAAACTTCTTTTCCAGAGTAAAGAATTTTATCACAACTGTAAAAAGTTTTCTGTTAGAGGAGAAATATGTGACTGAATATCCCTGTGCCAAATCAGCATTGCACTGCACTTCCAATGTCCATGTCAAATAAGTCAGTAAACATCCTAACAAAATGTTATGCCCTTTGATATACGCCTTTCAAGGCTGAATTGAGCCAGAAAGACTTTTTTTTTAAATAATCATTATTATGCATTTATTAAATCTATGTGCTGTCAACCTCCAGTCTGTGGAAGTTTCAACTCAAAAATAGACAGCATTGCTGAATGTTGGGCTTGTTTTATTACTAAAGTTGAACTGCATTATCTGGTTTGCTACATGTAGTACAACAATTATTTCTAATCCTGTGGAGTGTGTTGATTGACAGGTGATAAATATCTCACTTAAACAATTTCTTTGGAGCACTTATGGAAGCCAAAAACCAACAATTAAGTGATTTGTGTCTGTTCTGTGGATAAATAATTTATTTACAACTTTATCCTCAAACGCACATTAATGGCTGGAACATGAAAATTAATGTGCTGCTTGCATTGTTTTATTGAAAAAAATGTGTGTTTTTCTAGTTTAAATAACCAAATGCTCATAACTATCTCTCTACATTCATTTATCACAAGAAAATAGCTCTAATAGTGTTGGAGGAGAGGAGAGAGACTGGCTATGGAAGAGCAGCTTAATCAGCACAGATCTGTCTGTGACTCTGAGAACTGCTTGCTGTGTTTATATGGACCTTTGGTACGTTTAAGGACTGTTTGTAGTTTAAAGTCTGTACCCCGTTTGAGGATTTTATCATGCTATATGTTTTTCCTTTGTTTCACTGTGTGTCCCTGCTGGAATTTTCCATCCCTCATGGCTTGTAACCCACCCTTGACTGGCCCCTGTGTGCAGCAGGGTAGAATTTCCTTATATGGTATATACCTGCCCCTGTATTCCCAGTTTTGGAGGGTCTTGCCTTGTATTGCAAACCCCTCCCAGACTTTTCCCTAAACCCCTCCTAAATTCCACCCCATTCCAGAACCTTCCCTACAGATCCTATATAAGCCGAGCATCATTTCAATAAAAAGAAAAACCTTTTCCTACCTCATCCCTTGAGTCTGAGTCCTCTGCACCCCATTTCCCTTCAAGACTGCAAAATAGCTCATGTATTCTACTGCTTTACAGAAAAAGAAAAAAAAAAAATTAAAAAAAAGAAGGAAGGGAAGGCAAGGCAACACAAGGCAAGGCAAGGAAAGGAAAGGAAATACAACTTTCTGGAAAATTTCTTGAAAATCTCTGACTGACTATGATAGAAATGAATGGCTGTGAATACTGAGTGCTTTATTAGAATCTTTATGTGGAAATCTGTTGATTTAGTTAAATGGACGCTGTAAGAAAAACAATCAAGAAGGTAAGTCCATTCTCAGTCTCACTGTAGACTTGTTATGAGACCACAGTAGACTATAAAACAGCTTCAGAATCAGAGCAAAAATATAGTTCAATAAAGGACTTTATCTTCTACATGGCGATGGAAAGTAGTTTCATGGCAGTATCAATTTACTTTTCCTGGTCTGTTCAGTACAAAAGTTAATGATCTCTAGGTTACCTTCAGGTGCTGCTAAGCTTATGTTTTCATGCATAGGCAGTAGACTGTTCAAGAAATACAGAATGCATTCCTTCTGTTTTAAATGAATGGTAGTTTGATTCAAGGCTGATATCCATTTCCTCAGCTGTCACAGACTATTGTTTTTATTTCAGAATATACTTCTTGCGTGACTTTTGACCTTCCTGATCCTTTTCACAACATAAGATGGTGTCACAGCCTTGACTACTGCTTTCCAGCTCTGGGGACGTGTATATTTTAGGACAGCGTAGAAGGAAGAACTTGTGTGTGCATTTTTCCATGTTGTATTTTCCACGGTATAAATGCCTAAGGGACTTCTGAAATCTGGTTTATACTGAATAAAAGGCTGACTGTAGTAATCTTTTTTAATTGCAAGCAGCTTTTAAAGTTGAGCTCATAATAACTTTTTTACTGCAGTAGATGATTTTTCATTGATAAGATGAATCTGCATAATGTTATAAAATCACAGCAGTAAAAGAAATGCTTGCTATCTGACTGCTTAAGAAGGGATAGCACCTGCCCTAAGGAATCATACCAGAAAATAACCAGATCTCATGAAGAAATGAAATTAAGGGCATAATGTGTTCTGGAAATTTACACAATCCCTTTTGCCAGCTCAGCAGTGACAGATACATAAAGAGGACCAACATGTGGAGAAGACTTTGCTCATCATTCCATGTACAAGCAGGGGGCCAGTTAATTTCAAGTTTAAATAAAAATATTTGGGGGCAGATTTTTAGAGGGTTTTTTTTTATATAAATCAGCAATTTTATGCATCAAATTTCCTGCAGGATAAACTAGTTGAAATGGTAAGTAAAACCAAAACTGGATATGTTTCTGTCCTTTTATGCCTTTTGATCTGTTTTGTAATTCTCTGCTTCTTTTCTGCCCTAGTTCCTTCACCTCTTCCCTTTTCTTGACTATGATTTTAAAAAAAACCAGCTAATTGAATTCGGAAGTCTTCTTACTACTTTGTCATTCATCCACTGAAAGACTGAAAGAAAAAAAACATCTGATCATAAACACTGTTCACTTGTGCTTGTTCACTAGATTAAGGAAAATAAAGTAATATACCTGATGAGAATTAAACAGTATCTGTATAAGGGTAACATAACCTTTTCTTTGGTTTCCATTAAACATGAATTTTTAATACTAAACTTATGAAAGTCGAGTATATTCAGGAAGAAGCAGTAAAGCCAGCAGTATTCTTTTGGTAAGCTAAGGGTACTTGGCTGTAATGAACAGTTTATTCTGTATACGGACACCCCCTTGTCACGGGGGAGAAGCTTGCGTACCCTTATGAGGTTGCGAGCTATGCTGGCGGTGGTTTGTGCCTCCAGTAGGGTCTCCCATGCTAGTCAGGTCGCAACTGAAGGGTCAGACAAAGTGTGTCCACGGGCAGGATGGGCTCGAAGGCCCTGGGCAACCATCCTAGGAGAAGGACAACTCTAACTCCAAACCCGGGCAGATGGAGCTCGCTTAGCCCTGTAAGGCCATCCATCTATGAGAAGGATACTCTAACTAAACCTACGTCCTGAGGACTTCGCTGTCACCGTCCAAGCTTGCTTGGCCCTGGCAGATGAACCTCAGGAGTAAAGGGTGGGGCCAGTCCCGCGCACGCTGCACCTCACCTAAAAATCCACTGCGCAGGCTTGAAGGCTTGATTCTGTATAATTCCATTATCTTGTCCTTTTACTCAGAAAACACTGAGAATGTTGCAACCCTGTCATAGTAAATTGAAACAGAAAACTCTCTGGAAATGGCAATCTATAAAGATAATTCTCAAATGTTCTTCTCCACGTCTTTGTCCTTTCTACCTTACTTCTCATAATGTCTCTAAAGGTTTTGCACATTTTCAGGTGAATCAACACTAAATCAATGTTTCTTTGGGAGTGAAAATGTTTTTTATTCCTCATAATTCAGAATATTTTGGAAAAAAATTCAGAGTGTGCAATATATTTGAATTACAGTGCAACGTCTAAGACACTTAGATTTTCTAGAGAAATTTGTCTCTAACTAGCAGAGGTGCTGTGTAACTCTAGATGGTAAATGATTATGAGATTGTAAATGGATTTATTACATTTATTTTGTATAACATCATGAAATATAGCATAATATCATAGTAAAAAATTCCAGAGGCAGTGAATAATGTGAACAGTTTAGTACAAAGCCAAAGTAATCTCTAGCTGTCATATGTGAAAGAAAGAGAATACATTACCCATAAAGTGGAAATCTATTGGTCCCTATTTTTCACTCCACATTTAGCTATTATTGAAAGTATTTCTTTTTGAAAAGACAAAGGTAGAAGAGTGAAATAAGAGTGAACTAAGTCTTTCTTAGTAGATAAACCAAGGTATTTTATGTGTCAACATGTCATAGCCTACAACTTCTTGTAATCTAAATAAAACAAAATATAGGCATGCCTCATCTGTGATGGAAATTTTGGTTTGATTAGTGAAAAATGATTGCCACAATTTTAAACGCAACACTACTTTGACTATGAAAGAATTTGATACGCTGGCTTTCTGCCTAACTAAATTTTTAGTCACTTTTTTCTTTTTGTCTTCCATAACAAAAGTTAAATATCATGCTGACAATGCCATTGTCTTATGGGTTACAAAGATGCATATGTGTGCTACTATGATGTAAATAACAAAAACCTTTCTACCTTGTCTATAAAACTGTCAGACAGAAATACACTTAGGTCAACTAAATGTGCTGCCTTTATACATTCTAAAAACTTGCATTCATGAAGCAGATTTAGAAAGACTTTGTGATTCATCAATAGTCACTGTCAGAAATTAAATGTCTTCTTCTCAGAGTACTTAAACATTATGTTTTATCCTCTTTCCTTACAGACTACACCAGATCCCATTGGTGTTAAACTGACAGTTTCATCGATACTCATCACAAACTGTATGCACATGTGGTTCCTTAATACATGTTTACTAATGGTGCTTGATGCATTTCTTGACCTATTGATTATGTCTGTCTTGAACTGACTGTATTTTCTGGTTCAGCAAATGTAGACTAAAAATCTGACTCTAATTCTTCTTAACTGAGATGCTACAAGATCAGCCTCTAGTGGGACTTTGTTAGCATTTCTGGGCAATGGAAGTGGTAGTTGAAAATTTTAAAGTACCACAAAATTGTGATGGTGTCTTGCTGCTACTGTTGCCAGCATTTTCCAAAGGAGATCTGTTCTTCTTGAACACTGGGAGATACCAGAATCCTTTCTAACTATATTAAGTCACTAAAATTCTGCAATAAAAGACAAAATTTAACTCGAGGTAAAACTGTAGCTTTATTGAAACAATGACAGTATCATTGTTGACCTGTGGGGAAGACTTCAACCTCATATGTTTAGACACTGTACTTTGACTTTCATATAAGAGCACAGTACAAGATTAAGCATTGTGATCAAGAATCACATATGATCAAATCATGAAATCATAAAGTGGTTGAGGTACTACAGTAGAGCCTTATTCATTCTGTCACCTTAAACTAGAAAACATTATGATTGCTATCATGAATAGATGATTCTATACATTTTCAAAATCTCAGTCTCTTTTCTTGAGCTATTTTTGTTGCCTCTCTGTTTGTTTAACACACAATGGAGGAGAAAGTGCTATTCATTTCTGACTACAAAACCATACTCTACCTGCATAATCAAAACCTGACTTTTCTTTCTGCAGTGTGTTTAATGTGAAGATGTGAACAAAAGAACCAAAATCCATTGATCCTTTTAAAGTTCTCTTAGTCATTCCTATTAAATGCTTGCTTTTGGGTACTAACCCCTAAACATAGAGAACACACGTACAGCAACTGAGCAGGTGGCACGGACAGGTTGGAGCATCCAGCTCATGAAAATGTAATGCACACAGCCAGAATGAAAGCAAATTTAAGGCAATATGAAGAACCTGTTTTAGAAAGTCACTTGAGTCTTTTTGAGGTTCTTGGATGTGTTTTTCCAGCCTTCCGGAAGACGGATGGACTTCAACAGGAACTTGTTCAAGTGGGATTTTGGCCACTCATCTGGTGTTTGCAAAGACTCTTAATTTACTTCGTGGCCTTTTGCTAGATTTAGGCCAAATACATTTACATTTTAAGGGTAAATAGTGATCCACAGGGAAGTGAGTGAATTGTTAGAGTCAAACTGTGGATGGCTATAAAATGTAGATGGAAACCGAACTGTACACAACTATCTTGCCCTTACAGTCCTATCCATGATCACTACACAACACAATTTTCATCAATTTATACCATATTTGGGATTTTAAAGGGCACATGCTTGTTTTGAGGCTTTATTTGTAACAGAAACTGAGTAAGGGCATTCTCACTCTGGTACATTACACTCAATACTTCCATCAGTTGCTGGTTTTCCCAGAGAATATTAAATCTGACTGCAGTGATATAAGTGCATATATGCTAGTGGCAATTCACTAAAAATATTTATATCTTCATATTTTCAGTTGCCTTAGTCCAAAGTAGTGAGCAAAAGAAGCAGTGAGATAATAAGCCTTTCTCTGCTAAGAACCTCCAACTTAGAAAAATGCCCAGTAACTTATTATGGACTTTAAAGTCTGTTACAAGGAGTCTGTAATGTTGCTTCAGTGCACCATTCTCATCAAATTTAGGAGCACTGTTTAGCATCATCTGGTGACTTCCACTTCTGTATGAACTTTTCATACACTGCTGAACAGAAACACTCATCAGTATTGGGATAGATAATTTATAGCTGTTATTGCAGTACCAGCAGAGTAATAACATGGGGAAAGCACTATCCCTTTAATATAACAAAGGTTTTGGACACTGGGATCAGGGATGAAACACCAAAAGCCATCTAATCCCATTAATTGCCTTCAGTTGGTAATATGAAAATGTTAATAGAAGTGATACATTTAGGAAGAGCAACATTATTGCTTACTGCTTAGGGCAAATTTGTGCTGCTAACATTGTACTTGACAATGACCTTTCATATATTTAGCAATTTCATGGTGATATTAAGTCTAGAATTGACCAGACCACACCACACATTGAAAAGTTAGAAATTTATTAGGACTTACACTATGGATCTCTGAAATAAGAGCAATTTCATCAACTTCCGTAGCCTTGGAGTCAGGCTGTGAATGTAGAGATGTATTCAAAGTAAACTTGACCTTTCTGTTAAGCTTTTAGAACATTACTGTTACTTTTCCTCTGCTATCATTTTACCCTGTTATAGCCTATGTCTTCTAGTAGCAATGCTGATTACTGAGGAAATATTCAAAAGCATGGACAATGATAGGATTTTTGTCATCCTAGATGTCTTTCATATACAGAATAATAAATCATGTTCTCCTCTGCTTACAATAAAGCACTTAACTTCCAACTAATATTAGATGAAATTTAAACTGCACTTGCGCTAGCAGAATATGTCAGAGGCAGCAAAGATATAGATATATCTGGGTATTTCCGGGATAAGACCCAAACTCAAGACATGAACAATTTCTTTTCTAGTTCAAGCACTGGCAAATTTGTACCAAGAAAATGCTGTTAACACAGATCTGCCCTTACTCAGACATCTAATTTGGTGCACTCCAAATACCTGCACTGATTTTGAGAGGATTCACTATGAAATGTTCTCTAGGGCTGGAAGAAAATGTAGAAATGAGACACAAAAGAAAAAAAAAAAAAAGAGAGAGAAGGAAACAGTCCATTTTACCTGGAAAAGATATGTAGAATCACAGTAGAAACATATTAGGGAATATGCTCTCAACCATCTAGGAGGTCTGGATAAAACTAGGAGTGCCTAAAATATTTCACAAGCACAATTCAACTATTTATTTTCCCTTTCTTTCCTAGGACTGAAACCATGTCAGTTTGGGCAATACTGTTACAGTAATAAGACTAATCCCTGCTAATCTAAGCAGTTAAACGTCACAGCACCATGTGATGTTGCAAGAAGGCTGGAGAGGAAGCACACGTTTTTCAATGATATGCCAAAATATACTTGCTTCCATCCTTTTTATTTAAATTAGAAAAGCAGGTATATGTAAAAACTAAAACACTAAAATTAAAAGCTACTTTAAAATCTGTTTTTCAAAATAAGAAAATATGCAGAGAATAACATCTTTGTAAAGTTCATATTCTTAAAATTAAAGTGAGCAAAATCTTTATAGGACTCTCAAGCTGACATTGTCTTATGGAAAACACTAATTTGGAAAAGCGCACGTGATTTTTAAGAAAAGGATTTTGGAAATTAAGTACTTTAAAAAAATCAAATCTGAAGTGCATTAATGCAGATCATTTTGTGTGTGGCATTTATGTCTGAATTAGGTTAACTTTATTTGGATTTTGTTGTATTGTTCTTGTTCTGTTCTTTGCTTTCTAATACTGCTAAGGCCTACAGAGATTTTGCTATACAAGCATAAAGTATTTTCTCTTCATCTTGAAAAATAAAGTGACTCCTTTTTCCTTCCAAAAACTCAAGTCCTGACTACAAATTAGCATGATGATTAAATCTTTATTTCTCCTACGGGCTTTTCTAGCAGGAATTTTGCCCTGAGTTGCTTGTCTGCCAGGTAAGTCACAGTAGAAACTGTGGCTGGAAATGCTTAGGACATCACCAGGTAACAATGGAACCAGGACACAAATAAAACCCAAAAATTTATATCATGGAATGGACATTTAAAGGATTTGTGGAGTAACATTTTTAAGTTTAATAATTGGCATTTAACTGACTTGTGGTAGGAAATGCTTATGCTGCGTCTTGTTTCAGCTTCAGCTGTTAAGTGCTGAAATCAGGTAGTAGGTATGGTATCCTGTGTCCCAGGAGGATGATGCTGTCCACATGCCTCTGGAGCCTGTTGGGAGGGCTCTGCTCCTGCTGGACTTCCAGAGCTATCAGGTGGTGTCATAATTGATCTGATATGGATACTGTGCTTGTGTGTTCCCAGGTTAAACATTTTCACATGCAACCTAAACCAGTGTAGGACAGGATTTCTTATAAAAAGCAAACCCATATGTCCCTTAAAGGGAGTACAGTTGTAACTCTGTTTAGTATTTTACCACTAGTCTTTAGTAGAGAGACAATTTGGCATTATTATGCTTTAGGTCCTCATGATAGTAATTCATTGTCAACTATACAAGCTGTCTTTATAAATGTCACTTAAATGGGACAGCAGCCCTGAGGGACTGACTTCTGGAGACTACCATGAGTTTGAGTAATTTCAGCACTAAGAAACAGCCAATCCATTGCCATGGGGAGACAATCTTCCAGTGCTGCTGTTGCTTTCTAAATGCTATGACCTGGCTCAAAGCCTGACTGCAAAGGCTTCAGGGTTTTGGCAGGTGTGCTGCTTTGTTGTAGATTTCCTGGCATTACTTTTTCAGTGGCTTTACCCATCAGTGAGAGATGGACTAGAAGTCAATTATATTCCCACTCTTTCTAAGAGAGCAATTCAAAAAAATGGAGCCTGAAACCTTACTGTTCCTGACCTGCAATTTGTAAAAGCCCTTTGGTTTTTCATATCTCTTTTGCCATTTGTTTGGTTTTTTTGCTTGCTCTGGCAATTTCATGAGAATGGCAGTATTTAGGGATATCTTAGCCCAGTCTCTTCCACTTGAGAGGTTTGAATGGTTCAGAAAAACAAATGTATTTTTGAGGCCAAAGACTCCTACACTCATATACTTAAAAATTACTAACTTAAACACAATATTGTACTGACAGGAGACATTCTCTTCAAATGACACCAAGATTAGTGGTGATGCCACATACAAGTGGGTAGGAAAGCAAGTGAGGAGCTGTGTAGGTCTGTAGGAAGAGGTTATAGCTAAATAAACGGGTCATTAATGTTTAATGAATGTATCTTACCCACCTCATTACTGTTAATTTCTTAAAATGAAACTAATCATAGTTCTGTATTCATGGGTCATCTTTGCCTGGCAAAATGCCTCCTTTCTTCCTACTTACTCTATTTATGCAGCAAGCGACTGACACATTCTGTGTGAGCAAAATAGAGCATTCAAGAAAAACTCCTTTCCCCACTTCACTGTTAAGAATAGAAAATTCCATTAAACTTGTTTTGATTTGAACATGAATTCTTTGTCAGTTCTAAAGACTGAAGTGTTCTTTGATGTTTCCTTGGGAAAACGACAACTGAATTTAGGTGTAAAATTTATAACCCTCTTATTGCACAAAGAGGGAATTTAAAAAGGCGGACAGCATCAGCCTTTTTTTTGGCAGTATGTAGGTCAGTGGATTATATTTGACAATAGATGTCTATAGAGAGTGTGCAATGTCTCTGTGTCTGTGTGTTTTTAAGCAGAAATTCTAAATGTATGAGTATATGAGTGTATAAGTATAAAGGTGGAGGTGGTAACACAGATGTGTGTATGTAGGAGGTAGAACCATGGCATCTGGTAGGTTGAAAGGCATCGCAGGAGGTCTCTACTCCAACCTCCAGCTCCAAGTAGAGCCCATCCTGACCTACAAACAGGTTGTTCAGGGATTTATCTACTTGAGTCTTGGAAACCTCTGAGTCTGGAAACGGTATAACCTCTCCAGGCAGGCTGCTCCACTGTTTGACTCCCCTCACAGGGGAAAAGTTTCACCAAAAGGAACTCTTGTTTTGGTTTGTATTTGTTGCATCTCATCTGCTACCAGCAGCAGTTGTTCCACAGCCATCCAGCCATGTCTTGCCTCTGCATATACTCATAATTCACCTCAGTTTGGAACACTCTACAAACTTGATGAGAGGACATTCCATTTCTTCTAGGTAAGTGTTAAATGTATTAAACTACTGTAGAGCCCTGTGGTACTTTGCGTTTAACCGGTGTCCAATACCATTTTGAACCATTTGTTAAGCACCTCGTAGTTCACCCATCTTGACCATAGTGTTGTAACTTGATCTTAAGGATGGTTTGAGACACCCTGTGAAAAGCCTTGGCTAATGTCAAGGTAATTGACCTTCACTGCTCATTCCTCATGTATAATTTTAGTCTTTTCATCTAGAAGATAATCAGCTTGATTTTGTAACATTAATCCTTGGTAAATGCACACTGGTTATCCCTTCAGATACCTTCTAATTCCTTCATCTACCCAGAAATGTGCATCAAGAGGACTAATTCCATGATTTTCTGGGCACTAAAGTTAGGCAAAGGAACTGTAGGCCCTTGAGTTATTCTTCACACTTTTGTTGAGGATGGGTGCCACATTTGTTTTTCTTCAGCCATTGTGGGCCTGCCCTCATTAAATGATATTTCAAAGATGACAGATTGTCACAATGACATCAGTCAGCTTTCTCAGCATCCCTAGGTACATCTCATTAGGTGCTGTGGTCTTCCATAGGTTGAGAATTATCAAGCAATCCCTGACTCAATCCTTTTCCACTCCCTGTAAATTATCTCTTCTCTGAACATTATCTCTAGGCAGAAAGGCCTCAGAGACTTTGTTGGTAAAGACTGAGACAAAGCAGACATTGAGTATCTCACCTTTAACTGTGCTAATTTTTACACAAGTAAAAATCCCAACTCCCAGGAATAAAGGGTGAAAGTGTTGCTAAAAGTCTAAGACCCTGTACTAAAAAGTATTCATTTTACGAGAGAAGGATAACTATGCTATCTAAAACTTTATGATTCTGAAAATAAGGAACTAAACATTTTTAAAGCTGAAAATATGCAAGGCAGAATTTACTGTCCACCTTTTTTCTGAGGGTTAAAAGACCCTCTTGTGTTAAGTTTCCAAGCCAGATTTTTCCAAAGAGGGGCTTTCTTACAATGTATAGAGTTCAATAAAAGACAGAATATTTTATTGAGTTCATTTGTCTTCACATATCTATCTGATCTATTCCCTGCCTTGTTCATCCACATGTATGCACATTTTCATAGAGAAACATACATGCATATATACAAACATACAAATTTCTATATACTTGTATAGTTGTAGATAAAATCCTTTAGTACCTGCTCAGAAGCACAAGGGAGGTAATGTTTGAGCATGCTTTGAGTCAAGAATGAGTACTGGAGAGGTTGAATACAGCACAATTAAGGCTTTCCCATAGAACAATAGAATGGTTTGGTATTGAATGGACCTTAAATACCATCTAGTTCCATACCCCCTGCCATGAGCAGGAAGGCCTTCCACTAGACCAGGTTGCTCAGAGCCCCATCCAGCCTGACCTTGAACACTTCCATGGATGGAGCATCCACAGCTTCCCTGGGCAAAGTGTTCCAGTGTCTCACCACCCTCAAAGACTTAATCTACCAATGAGTATTTTGAGCTTCTATCTCTGCAAGCACAAGGACACATGAAGCCCAGTCTAAGTTAATCTAGTAAGAATAATATTGACAGGCACTGGATGTGGGGCTTAGCATGATTAAATATCCTCTTAAGAACACCCATTAGCCCTGCAATGTGAACACAGGGAAATATCTATGTTGTTAGGCAGTTTTGAGGCTCTAAAAGAGATTCTAACAAAGGTATAATGGAGAGTGGAAAAAATCAAAAATGTACCAGCCAAGCTAATATCCACAAGGAGTTTATCCTATGTGTGTAGGAGAGGACAATTTAAGATACTGTACATTCATTCTCATGTAACCATTCATTTGTCCACTTTTATTTGCTGACCCTTTTCTCTAGGCCTCCATGGTATCTTAATGAAACTTTTGTGAAACATTCCAAAACATTTTCTATAAGGAATATTTTTCCAGTTACATTTGAAATAGTGGTTTGAAAAAATATGGAGTAGGTAAATCATTCAACTGTCTATCTTACTGAATCTGCAAACTACTATAATACTTTTGTGATGAAGGTCTGACATAAAGGCAATAAAGAACCACCACTTCAGATACACTGCCACTGTGCGAAAGGTTTTAACAATAAAATGATACATTGAGAATGCATATGTGTAAAAGACAAGATGATAATATGTGTTGGGCATGATCAGGACAAATGTGCAGATTAAATGGATTTGGCACTTTAAAGTCAAGCTCCATGGTATGTCAGGAGGACCCCCAGGAACCATCAATCTGTATTAGGATTCATATCAATATTTAGAGCTTGATGAGATTTCATTAATGCAGATCTCATTTTTTATGTCACCATTTCTTTTTCTGATGACAACAGGTCTGTTTCAAAGTTCAGGCATGGCTTGTCTAACTGCTAGGTTTTGTGCATCTGTATGCAAAAGAAAGTTCCTAATATTGGATCAGGAATGTTTTTCTCTTATTGCTATAGAAAACATACTGCAAAGACTTCCATTGTTGTTGTATGATAAGGAAAACGTGGGTTGCAAAAAATCTGGAATGCTACTGTGTCTTGGCTCATCCATACCCTGCCACCATCTGCATGCACAATGCTGTGGCCTTGTGAGTCCAGAGGAAGAAGCAATTTGGGAATTGGATGGCTCGCTGTTAAAGGAACTATCAGAGACAGTTACATATACACTATCTCGCTAAACTGAATAGAACAAAACAGCTTTCCATGGAAGAGGGCTGTAAAGATAACCAAAAGTGTCATGCCACTTAGCTGTTTGAAAAGAACATCTAGGCTCAAGGAATAAATGTTTCCTTTTGAAGTATTTGGAGCGAGTACAAGAATGCTTTGAACCAAAAACACCCTTGCTGAGTAATAATGGGAGCATTAAGACCTAAATAGGAAAATAAATACCCATTTTTTATATCAATGGATGTGCATATTAAGGTTTTCATTTTCTTACTATACCTTTTCTATTTATCCTATTAGTATGGAAGAAAAAGCAGACACCAAAGCAAAAAAGAATTATTTTATTCTGCTTAACCTGTAACTTTCTGTACTTTTGCTCTCATTTTTTCATATTCCTTTACTCCTGTGATGGGTTGTTTTTTGCAGGCCTTCCTTGGTAAGCGGGGTCAAAACATAGGAAATATTCCATCCCATGTCTTTACGTAATCAGGTGTATAAAAACTGAAGGAGGAGGTGTTCGCTCTCTCTTTTCCTTCTCAGGTGAGCACNTGAAGTATTTGGAGCGAGTACAAGAATGCTTTGAACCAAAAACACCCTTGCTGAGTAATAATGGGAGCATTAAGACCTAAATAGGAAAATAAATACCCATTTTTTATATCAATGGATGTGCATATTAAGGTTTTCATTTTCTTACTATACCTTTTCTATTTATCCTATTAGTATGGAAGAAAAAGCAGACACCAAAGCAAAAAAGAATTATTTTATTCTGCTTAACCTGTAACTTTCTGTACTTTTGCTCTCATTTTTTCATATTCCTTTACTCCTGTGATGGGTTGTTTTTTGCAGGCCTTCCTTGGTAAGCGGGGTCAAAACATAGGAAATATTCCATCCCATGTCTTTACGTAATCAGGTGTATAAAAACTGAAGGAGGAGGTGTTCGCTCTCTCTTTTCCTTCTCAGGTGAGCACAGTGACAGACCTCAGTGTTTTGGTCTTGCTTGTCTGCATTGAGCAAGGCCTGTTCCTAGGGCTGTTCTGTCTGAGCTGGTGGCAGAGGTTAAGAATCTGTTTTTCCTAAGGAAAGTAGTGAGTTTACTATTGTGTTCGTTATTTATTGAGTAAATTCCTAAGTTTAGATTGTATATATTTGATTGTCTTTCCACTTTTTTGTCTCCCTTTCCCCTTTCCTTTTCCATTGTCCCCACTGGGGTTGTTTGGGGGTCCCTGTTGCTTTGTACATAGTATTTAACTGTGTATAAATGTAAAACATGTAATATATGCAAATATATATATATATATATTTCTCTACAATTTTCTCTTGCTACTTTTTGCTGTTTTGGGAGAGGGAAGGGGGACTCTTCCCTGTGAGGTTTGGCTTTTGGCAGAGGGCCAGGTCAAACATTCACAACTTCCATCAGAACAAACTTGCTACTGTTATTGAAATTAAATAAACATGAAGGGTTAACCTGATGGTTTTTTTCTATTGTGGAGGTCTGGTAAGGTCCTAATACAAAGCTCTCAGCATAAGGGTGATCACTTTTGTGTGCTGTTTTAGAAATTAGTGTGATGATCTGTCCTAAAGTACCACTACTGTTATACATTAAGAATGTGCTCACTATAAAGTCTATTTGAAATACTCCTTGGTGTATATAGGAATTATTAATATTTTTAGAGCTGCCTTCAGCAACAGGAAATTGCCTCTGGCATGGGAAAAAATGGAATTTGAAAGCACATGTTTCATCTACAAGATCTTGTCAACGGGAGGCCAAAAAGCAAATCCCCATTGGTGCACCAAAAGAGCAAAAGTGCAAGCTACTTGACCACCACTACCACAAAAATCCCCATCTTTAATATACTGAATTTGATATAAGGCTTCTGCTGACTTTCATGTGCATTGGGCTCATGTAGTCAGATTTTCTTAGACATCCATTAGTACTGTCCATTATCTGTGACATACATTTCACTACTCCACATTTGTAGTTGAAATTGAAGGCACTGTACCTGGGCTTATGATTTCTTGGGCAAAATGCCAAATGTTATTCCAATTTCCCTTCTTCCATGAGAACCAGTCATCTCCTACTACTGAGTATATTCTTTTCTTAAGACTTGGTTGAAATAACGGGAAAAGCAGGCAAGAAAAGCAAGAAACGGTTGGATTTCTGCTGGCAGGCAAGGGGCGTTTTATCTCTGGCAGACTAGGAACTATATGCAAGAAGTTGCCACCAGTGGGAGGTTTACAACATCATTGGTCATCAGACACAGGTTTTCTCATGAGTTTAAGGGTGATCCTTCTTACGACTTCTGATACAGCCTGCCTGAAGAATTGTTCTTCTTACTGCTCCTTACCTTATACACAGATTCTAAGCCCAAATCACAAAAAACCCTAACAACAATAAATCA
This sequence comes from Scytalopus superciliaris, assembly GCA_013400415.1. Lineage (NCBI taxonomy): Eukaryota > Metazoa > Chordata > Aves > Passeriformes > Rhinocryptidae > Scytalopus > Scytalopus superciliaris. The sequence goes on along the minus strand of VXBX01008166.1, from coordinate 217,490 downwards.
GAAAACATTTGAAAGATCTATTGTTCTTCAGTTGGTTGATTCAGAAAATGCAGTTGTTCCATGTTCCCAGATTCAGAAGCAGACTAGTGTTTCAGTGAATGTTTAGGTTAAACTCCCTGTTCTTTTTTGTTAGAAACCTTCTTCCAGAGATGTTTTTCAGTCTATCCAGAGGTGGAGATAGAATAATATCTCCTTTTTCCTATGCCCTGAGAGATAGCTTCTCCCTGATTCCCTGGAGCATCCACGGTAAGGAAAATGTGTAAATATACCTGTTTCTTCTAGGCCAGAAAAACTGTTTGCTGTAAGATTTTTAAAATGAAGGTTGTGTTAAATAAAATGAGAAACCCATTACACCTAGAGCAATTGTACTCTCACTACCTATTTCCAGTAACTTAATGTGAAACCTGAGGAAAAGCAACTCATTATGTGAAGATGAGAGTGATCTATTCTGCAAGAATAACAAATTGGATATACTAATTAAGAACCCAAGCCATCTGGCCCTTCAGCAAGACTTGCTGTATCTCCACTTGGTGTGATAAATTAAAAAGCTGTTTCTATGTTCATACTCAGGCCAAAGATATTTTCTTCAAAAATATCTGCTGTCTTAGCCACTCATTAGGTCAAAGAGGAGGTTTTTATCTTGTTTTGGTTACTGTTCTGCACTCTCTGTTGACATCACCTCATATAAATACAGATAATGATGTGAAACTTTTTTCACAGTAGAAATTCTCTTTACCCTTCTGTAGTGAGGAGACACAGTCCTTGAGTTTCACTGTTACACAGAGGAAATTTCCTAGAACTGGCACTATGATGATTAAACTACATTCTCCCTGAATAGTTATTCCCAGCTTGTTTCCTTCAGCAGTTGAAACCTTTGGATATATACCAAAGCTATACCAACTCTACTATGACATGTAAACTGTAAACCCAAGCTAAGGATCTGTACACTTTCTATGAGGGACTTGCCTGAAACCACTGAGGTAAGGTAAAAGTGGGACTTGAGTAGCCAAGTGTAACCTGGAGTGGAATGCATCCGTTCCTTCAGCACTGACAGCTAGGATATTTCACCTTTGGTTCCAGATCACCTGCTGATAGACCAGCATGCTCCAGGCTCTTCTGCTGAATCTCTTTGATTATGTGCAGATAATTACGTACCCAGTGCTGATGTGGACAAATTGAATTTGTGTTTTGATGAATTTTCAACTGTTTCTGAGAAGAATAACTGTCATTTTTTCTGAGATGCATATTAGATATCCTGATGACACCTGAAACTCTCTGGGTTGTGACCTGATGCTCCAAAAGAGTTTTGAGCCATATCTGGAGTGGTAGTGGTATGTTTTCACTGTGTGCTGTAGTGACAGAGCCATTAGCGATGGCACAAGCAGTTTTGCTAGCTCTGTGTGAGTGTGGGAGAGACTGATGGCAATGGAGCACCAGTGGTGGGTAAGTAGGGCTAGCTTTTACAGTTTTTCACTCAGGAGCAATATCTGCTAAGCTAAACTTGTACATCCACAGCCAAAAACCAGCTTAGTTTACAGAACAGACTTAGTTCACAGAATTCAGGATCCAGTAAATCTAAAATCCCAGCCCAGAACAGGCAATAAGGCTGCAGAGACCAAATTACACCTCCCCTTTCCATCAGCAATGGAGTACTGACTCCTCTAGTGAGATGACCCCAAAACTCTCATTCCCTGAGACTTGCAGTGGGGCATTTTGTGGTTCTTGGCTATGCAAAAATACTGGCCTTTAGGTCTGGAGATAAGGAAAGCCGGTTTACCCTACGAGAGCCAGCCCATGGTCTCAAGATGTCCATTGACCTTTCTGACTTCACTGATGAATTCTGAAGTAGGGTTTCTTAATGTGTTTGAAGGATGATATTCTTGCTCTTTGAGAACAGTGCCTGTGCCTTGAGACATTACTAAACTTGTGTCTCAGGAAATATATCTAAATGTTTCTGGGACAATACCTGAATAAGCATATTAAGGTTTAAATTTTGAATATCAGTATTTGACAGGAAAGTTAGTTATTACCATTTTGTTCATCCATTTCAAAGAGATTTTGTAAATCAGACTGGAGGTCTGATTTAAAGACTCAAGCTGCTGCTTTTTTGATCTACTTCAAGTGAGCATTTATATTTTTAGTATGTCTCAAACCTCCTCTACTGTAAGTCCTCTTGGGCATACTATCATTATATGGAAAGAAATATTTTAGGATCTGCAAATGGATATGAAATTGTTAAGTATAATTCCATTGGGTTCTAAACAAATATTTGGAGAACACCAAATATTTCATCTTTCCCTGCTAGAAAAGTTTTGAATGCAAAAGTTCTCTCTCTGTGTTACTGTCTCAGAAAAACAATTAAAACCATCTACTAGAACAGTTTCTAGCTAAAACTGAGATTTGAGACTTGCTAGTCGTCCGTAGAGAAATTACACATTCATGGGAGAAAGTTAGAATTTTTCATCTCTTTCTCCTAGTTACATGTATCTGTTGAGGGCAAAAAAATAAAGATAAAAAGCCATAATGTTTCAATGAAACATGAAGACTTTAAAGTTTTCACCTTTAAATCTGGCTAGATTTTGTATTTCTCATACTTATACCACTCTCCTTGCCTTGTTCTCTTCATCTTCGTAATACCAATAGTCAGCTTATGATTATGTCTCTCAAAGTAATATGCATGCAAATAGGAAAGGTATGAGTAGTTCAGAGGGCATAATTTTTTAACTTGGTCACAGTTTTCTAGTAGTTGGACATGATAGTCTGGTTTTGTTCTGTTTAAAAAATAGCTCAGATTCTGTGTATGGCATGTACCTAGTTGTCTCACCATGCCTTTGCCACCATCTCCAAAACAACACTTCAACACACAGGGAACAACCTCAGAGAAGGAGATTAATTCCCAGTCTCAGTGTCTTTTACGTTTCTCATGCTACAGTTCATGAGTGGGGTAACAATATTTAGGGTAGGTATCTCCATCATGAAAAGTTGGAGTCAAGTGGAAACTCTAAACCTGATTGCATGCAGTTTTCAGTTGAAATTCCCATCTGTGCCCTTTGTTTCCTTCAAAACATTTTTTTCTTTTCTAAGTCTCACTCTCCCAATCTCCCATCAGCATGAGATGAGAATATGGAGATTTATTATGTTCCAGTGAACCATCTGCTTATTTTTCTTTCAAGAGCCTCTTCTGCACTGACTGATCTGTTCACCTAAATTGATCCATAATGTTTACACAGAGTGGCCTATCTGAAACTGTTTTCTATAATAAAATATAGTTTCATTTACACTATAGTCATCTTCTGCAGCATTTCTTCTTATCTTATGTAAAATGCTCCTACATTGCTTGAACATGTCCCAAACCATGTGGGATACTATAAATATCAAAATCTCCATTTCAAATCATACTCACTGATCTAAGAGTAGTTGTATTGCTGCCTGTGTGTTTCCAGTGCTTGTGAGAAACAGGCAAGACTTGTTTGCCTGTCATTATAGTATAATCTCAACTGTGCTGCATGTGAAAAAGCATTACGTTTGACACAGGTGTATGGGAATATGGGTTGCCATCAAATCAAAAATTTTGTTCTGAACAATGTCAGTGGAAAAAACCTGAATAAATAACAGGGAATATTTGCCTTGAAACCAAAAACTTGCTACTTAAGAAGCATGGATTTGAAAGGAATGCTCTGAGAGTTGTGTTGTTGGAATAACTTTAAACCAAACATGGTGAGAAAGTGTGGGTATCTGGGAGATAATTAAAATTGTATACTGGAATATAGTCAATATAAGTGATTTAATTTGTAGTAAAGGTAATATGGGAACTGTTAAAAAGATAGCAAATTGTTTCTTATGGATGTCTTTATTACAAGAATGAAACCTGAACTTGTCCCTGGTGAAGCCAATGGCAAAGCTCCCACTGGCAGCTGTGAGAGAGAGCAGCTTTGAGACTGAGCTGCTACAAGACTGCAAAATTCCTCATATCCAGATTGCCAAATGTACTGTCGATGTAGTAAGTCAGGAAGAAATTGCCTCAGAGTTAAAAAGTGTATATATATTGGCTTTATGCTGTACATACTAAGACAATGAAACATGAAAATAAGCTTTAAATTCTTTTGTAGATAAATGACAGTCAAGCATGAATCTGTAGCATGACAGTCATGAATCTGTAGAAAATGTGAGGTGAAGGTAGATGTGAGAAAGCATAAAAGGACGCAGCAGGAAAATAAGGCTTGACAGGGTCTGACAGCACAAGGTTAAAATGACAAGGGTATTTATGCTGATGAGTCTATCATACTTCTTTTCTGTTAGAGTCTGTATTTACTCTTATGCCAGCAAAAAGTGTTGAGAGGGAAGGAAAGAGGAGCTTGATATCATTCACCAAAACCATACTGTCACTCAGATAACTTTATACCCTAGAAGAGGTTGCTTTTTGCTGGACCACATTTCCCAACCTTCTCCCAGCTCTGAACATAAAGGTAGATACTTCAGCGCACAGCACCAGTGACAAAGGAGGATCTGTCTTCCATGCCATTTTGAACTGCAATACTTTTCTTGTAATATTGATAGCATTGCTTAAAAGATGGTCTTTGATATTGGCATCTTATGTGATAAGACCCTGTCATGGCTTTCCTAAAGATCCCTTGTACTGCAGTGAATTGTTTGGGCAACACATGCACAAAACATCAAATTCTGGGTGGTATCACTCTTTGTCTGATGTTATGTAGGTAAGCACATATGACATTAAGCTCCTTTGCTGTAACATATTTGTCCAGTGGAAGTTTTCAGTTAGAACATTATCTGAATTATCAGAAACAGAGATTAAAGAAAGAGATGGGGAGTGTTTTGTTATTTGTCTGTGGGGCTCCATCACTTAAAATGAATAAATAAATAAATAAATAAGTCTTGTTTTGATCTTTGAAGGCAGGTGGCTTATTTACATTCAGCAGTCTGAATTACTCTGAGGAGGTTTTAAAATGTTGACAGATCTATTGATAAAATAGGGAGCCTTCACTGAGAAAACATAATTGAAGCAGAAATAAGCAGGCCTATTCAGGATGCTGCTTTTATAATTCAAGCTTTCTGCCTTGGCTCAATGATTTCATCAAAAATAAGTCATCAAGGGAGAGTCCCATGTTGTGCTTTGTTTGTTCAGGAGCCAGGTGCGGCACATGTTTGTAATTTTGAAGTGCTGATATTCAGCAATTTCTGCAGTGTAAGTGAAAAGTGCTGCAAAACAGACCTCACTGTTCAACTCAATTTTTTTTTTTCTGCTAGTCAGTAAGGAACCTTTTCACTCAGCTAGAGTCCTCTGAAACTGACTCTCCAAAGACACATCACACACAACAAATTATTAGCTTAACATTCTGTTCTGTTGGTTGTGGATATTAATGGGTTTTGTATTCATTTTTTGTTCCCTTATTCAACATGGGTGGTGAATCATGTCAGGTCAATGAAAATTGGGGGGTTTTCTTGGAAGATGGAATGATTAGCCTATGGCATTTTAGTGATAATTATTCATAGTCATCAATAATGGTCAATAGGGATAAATAATTGAATGTTCTCAGTTCAGTTTCTAATTTTCTGCACTACATAATTAGTATTGACAGAGCTGGCATCCATCTCTGGCTGACATAAAATTAATATTGACTCCTGAAGTCAAATAGTTAATTTCTGGCAATTTGTCAACTAGGATTTCCACCACAATAATGCATAGCTCGTATTTATGGAGTTATTGCCAAGAATAATTTCATCTTGTTTATAGTATACATCTTCACAATTAAAAAGCACACAGACATGCTCAGTTCTGAATTGCTTTATTCTAGGCTAGAAATTATTAAACAAGGAAAATGAAGGCTTCACAGCACCAGGCAAAATGGGTGTGGAGGGGTGGAGGAGGGGAGTTGCATATGAGACAGCTCTGCAGTAAAGCCAGTGTGCAGAAGTCAATAGTCAGCACTTGTCTCTCAGCATCCTTTGGGAGCCACATCTGCCTCTACACTCATCAGCAGCATGACATACTCTCAGTGTGGGATGAAAACATGAGATTAGGAATGAGGAAAACAGAGCAAAGTTGTTTACCAAGGGCAGCCACACACCGCTTGTGATGTGTTCCACAGCACATTTTGCTACACTCACCTTCAGTTTTCCTACCTCTGAAGTGGAGAAAAGGACTAGTTTTATCTTAAAGGATGTCTTTAGAGAAAAAGAGAAAACATCAACCTTTACTTCCAAGTATTGCTATTAGTTACTAATTCTAACTTCTATAAAACTGAAGTATACAGAACCTTGAAAATAGTAGAAAAGATAAGAATGCCTGCTTTCACCTTGTGCATATTTGCTTATACTTGTTTTTGAGATTCTCTGAATGGAACTAGCATGTGAGAGAAGCACAATTAGGTCAGCTTCTTTTTAGCCTGTACATGTCATCAGAATATCATAGAAATAGTGTTGCTAAGGTTGCCTGCACCTTGCACTAGCTGCAGGGTTTGGAAAAATACTAAAGAAGCAATATTGTAAAAGAGGATTCTGGGTCCTCAGCACTTTGCTGCTTTACTGTGGGGTGTGTCGGCTCAGGGCTTTAACACTTCTCAGAATGTACTGGAGGGGTCGGCCTAATTCCACTGTAAATCACCTTTTGCCTGGGGTACCAGGTATCTCTGTCCTTGGGATGGTCTCACTCTGTACCAGTCTGACATGTTACTGAACTAAACACTTTTCTTTCACCTACACTTTGCCAAAACATCTCCTGATTGTTTTATTTCCTTTTTTATTTTGCTCACAAATGCAGACATGCATACTCAGTATATGCCCTGTGTTAAGAACAGTATGGCAACACACCAGAGAGCATTTCAAATTAAGGGGTAAACATATATTTTAAATGATCTAAGAAGGTTCATTTAAAATGAGTAAGTGAAAGTGTTTCTTCTACTGTAAGTACTTTTATAACTATTTCTAAAAAGGCAGTATAATACTAAGTGCATAAATCAAAGAGAGCTAAGCACAAATCCCATCAGGCTACCAAGGGGCATACAGTTAAAGGTCTGCCAAAATTTTGCAAAATGGGAAGTTAAAGGCCAAATTGTCTGAAGCTTGTATTTTTATGCCCATTTTACCTGCTCGTTGGCTGTTGGGAAAGATGTCAGGTCCAGGATGCTCGGTGAAGTAAAACTGTGTTCTAAATATTCACTTAGATGTTGTGCGAGTCTAGATTTTTTAAATCCAAGGCCCTATAAAGTTTCTTGAAATTTTTAAATTGGCCAAAATACATACTGATTTACTACAAACCCATTACTTTAGCAGTTAAGGTATCTAAGATTCTGTTAAGATATATAACTGTTGAAATCTTTTCAAATAGTTGAATACTTGATTAATTTTACCCAAGGTGTGTCCATAGGTAGTAAAAAAATCCTTTTTATACCTCTTTATAAGTAGAGAAGCTGAAGCACAGAGACAAAAGGCCTTTGAGACTGCTGAGATGTTGAATGTGTGTGATAAGAGAAGAGAATAAGGTCTTCCAAGCTTCAGACAAGCACTGAATTTCCTTGGCTATTCTTTAAGCAGATCTTAATAGAGTACAGTAATTATTTTCATCAAAACTTCTGCAATACATGAAGAGGAAAGTGTCATGAAGATTTTATTGATGTTTTTCATGTATATCTATTTGTGAAAAATATTCCTTATTTCCTTAGTCATTCAATATATTGAACGTGACTATACAGGTTTGTAGCCTGTACTGGCAAGGAGTTGAAATATTTTTAAGTAGAGCAGATCATATTGCCACAGGCTTCTGTGATTTTCATTATGAATGATGAATATGACCAAACAGAATCCTTTGAATGCTCTGTATTGAAGTAAACATCATGTCAGTAATGACTCAAAGTCAGAACCTTGACTGCAAAGTCTTTAAGCCTTGAGACAGATGTGGGATTCTAATCCAAATTAAAAAGGTTGTAATGTCATAAAGGAGTACATTGTAGGAAACTATGATGAGAAAGAACCCAACGCAGATCTTGAATCAGCACATACTGCGGGATCAGATATTATCATTCCCTGTAAGGTTTTTGTTTTGTTTTAATAAAAGGAGAATTTGAGATTCTTATTTCACATCAGTCTCTCTATACCTGCATCATTCAGAACTGTGATTTCCATGCCTCAGAGTAATATTTCCATTTTCCTGATGCAATCAGATGGAGTCCAAAACTCCTCTGTCTCTGTTGACAAGGAGTACTCAGCTGTTAGCTCTCTGCTTTAAAAAGGCAAGGTGTTACACAGAAATCCAAGGGAAACAATTGAACTGCTATGGTCTTCTGATATTTTACTTTATGTATGAAATTAAGTTTCTTTTAAAATCAAATAGATGGTCAGAATTTATGTTTTTCCCTTATTAAGTAAAATATGTTAGTGGGGTCTTTACCATGACTCTTAGAAGTTTCTTACATGAAGATGAAAGCCTGCCCTTGCTTTGTTGTGCTGTTAGATCACTGGCACACAAACATTCAGAAAGCATCCTGTCAGGATTATTGCATTTGTTAAAACCTAAGGGTTTGGCTAAAGCACAGGCTAATACACAAGCTAATGAATGCAAAATCTAAACATGCATTTGTTTTTCTAGGATGAATTGAAGAATATCTCAACTCTTTCTGTCTTCTAAACCACTAATTAATGCATTAGTCTTCATTATGATAATTATTGTAGAGGCAAGTGAGTTAATCAAGTTCTGTCTGGCTTCATCCCAAACCCTTGATCTGGCTCTGCTCCCTGTCCCTGAACAAATATGAGCTGAGGACGAGGAAGAACCAAGCTAGAAAAACATTCAGACACTATATTGATAGTCAGACAGAAAGTGGTCATGCACCACACTCAGAACAAAACTGTCCTCAAAGGTCTCAAATCTACTCTGATTGTTCTAATCAGACTGGCAGAACTGTCACCCAGCCCCCAGTGATCTGCACTGTAACCGTGCCATGCTCTGTATGGTAGCAAGGTGGTGTTGAAGCATTAACTGCTCAGTGCTCTTTTAACTACAAGAAGAGAAACTGTATTCCTGTATAACACATATTGCTGTTCTTAGGCCCTTGTTCCATGACCTTTGCCTAACTGGAGGTACGACTCAAAGCATTTCCTCCAAGATTATTTTCTTCTTTATCCCATTTTCACCTTCTTATCTTTTGGATTGTTTGCTCCTCCAAGAATTACTTAAGCAACTTCCCTGGTTAGAAAGAAAGCAAGCTTAAAAAAGGAAGCATTTCTGCCTTTGTTAAGATCTATTTTCTTTGTGCTTAGGATTTTCTGAATAACAATGGATTAACAGTTGTGACACCCAAATTCTCTGGTGATACCTCTTCCCTCCACAGCTGTGACTGAGTTGCACTCAGGTGCCAGGCCAGAGAGTATGTCTGACTTCCTCACTGTGCAGTCAAACCAACAGCAGAGCTGGTGTCAGGAGCAGGAGCATTCTAGGAAAAGAGGTGAGGAAAGAGGTGGAGCAGGCAGTGTAGACTGCAGGGCTTTTCAGCAATGTATGGAGACACATTCAAGTCATAATCAACAGAACATCTTTTTGAGAGAGGGAAATATGACCCCTTCACAAAGTGAGAGCTTGAGGCTCAGAAGACTAGACTCACAAGTTTCATTGAATACTGTCTTCTGCCCCAGAACAACAACAGAATAGCTCAGCTTTCAAGTATTTGCACTTTAGCATTTTCCTGTGTAGTTCCTAAACACTAGTAAGAATTTATGAACTGTTTTCATCCCATTTGGGAGCAGAAATTCAACTTTGCACAATAAATGTTACCTGCGCTATTAACAGAACTCACACATTCATGGAAGTAAAATCATAATTGTGTTTCCTTAGAGTTAGTTCCCCAAAAAAAAAATATTGCTGGTGCTTTACTGCCATTGGCCCAAAAGTCTCTCAAACATTCTTTAATGTATGAGTTATGTTCAAAAATCCTGAAAAGTAACTGACTGTCTTTCTCAGTCTCATGCTGACAGCTTCCCCTCAGATGACATTTTTCTTTGGAAGTCACTATGGGAATAAGTTGACATATTTCCATGTGTTAAAGAACTGTAGCTAGTGTAATGGGAAACCTGTTTTCTCCCATCTTGCTCTTCTTGAGGAGGTTATAGCACAAAGTGCAGGTGGTTGAGCTTCCACATGTAGGAATCTCTGCTGGCTTTAATTTTTTTTCATGTTCTCTTTTCTTTTTCTTTCTTTTTTCTTTTCAGAAATATATTCCCCAGAAAACTCTTAGAACATTTAGAAGGAATAGAAAGAGAGATTGTTTAATATATTAAAGGAAAATAATTAATAATTAATATATTCTACTTGCTAAATCAAATCCTTCTCTAACTTTACTCTTATGTGCCCATATGGGCAACTGAGACATCTTGTAATAATTTTTATAATGTATTAGTCAACATGAAGTTAGTGAGACTGTAATATTGCAGTCCAAAGGTTATGTAACTTTTAATATATTTACTCTTGTTTAAGGTTCATTATAAATCTTATTCAGAGAGGAAACAAAAGGGCATATGGTAATATCTGGATATAGAAATATTTTTTTTTTGGCTATTAAGTTTGTTTGGTTTCTTTGTTGGCTATTTTTGTGTGTTATTTTTCCTGTAAAGTTCACTGCAAAGCAAGTGGAACTGAACACAATATATAATCCCACGATTCTAATGACAGATGAGCTAATCTGCAATTCTATAGGCTGCTTGTTAAATATTATCAACTGATGTGTACTTGAATTTCCTTGTATTTCCTATCAGTAAGCATTCCAGTCTCTAGTAAATGAAGATGAGCTAGAATGAATTGCATATACAGACTTACATTTGCAGAATGTAGACTGATACCTTGTGAACATGATATTGGACTGAAAATTACCACATTTGGAAGAATAAAATGCAATCAACCAGAAAGCAGATACATTCCACCTTGCATGGTGGTTGTGTGGAGGAAGGGGATATTTTTAGATTGGCAGTCACACAGTATAAACTGTTATTGTGGCAAATGAGCCCCAGCAGTTTTCAGGGTCTTGCTGCTTGTTCTGATATTGTGTGCTAAGCATCTTTACAGTTAGTTGGCTCTGGATTATGTTGCTCACCACAGGTAATGACTACCTGTAGCTATAAAACCTGCAGTACATCAGAAAGCTCCAAATAGCTTTCTGCAATGAACACCTGACGGAGCTGCCTGTGATGAAAAGAAAATTTTAGACTGAATAATCTTCAAAAAGTCCTAAAGCCTTTCAAAGAGATGCATGGGAAATGTGTACCACAGTGACATTCTGTATCTTATTCTTTCCATCTATTTGTACCTGACAGTCTTTTTAAAACTGTGCTTTGGTAAAGTCTGTATACACATCCTGAAGCTCAGAACTGGGGGAATTTTAATAAAGCAAAAGGAATCTGCATTTTTTTCCATTCTCAGGAACTCTTATTGAATTATATTTGTATACGAATCTTCTGCTGACAGTTCTACTTTGTTGATGAGGCCAAAACTTTAAAAAGAACAGATGTTGGATATTTCTGCACACTCATTGCAGACCAGCTCTCGTAGGTCCCACAATCAAACACCTAACATTAGGAAATCAGTGTTAGAGGCCGCATTTCTATCTCACTGGGTTGTTTGATGATGGGTCAAATCAGCCATCCTCTGTGGGTGTGGGGGGGGGGAGGGGGGGCGGGGGGTTGGGGG
>VXBX01008166.1:156519-205771 GCA_013400415.1 Scytalopus superciliaris | reverse complement strand
GGGCAGGGGATTGGAGTATTTCACTTGAGTTGTGGGTTGGTTTTGCTGAGTGCAGCAAAGGTCCCCTGCTCCACAGCAATGCCTGCTGGCTTGTAAAACTCTTGAAAGGGTGTAAAAACAGAGCTCAGAATGCTGTTTGGAGGGGAGACCTGGAAGTCATTTTGTTCCTAGTAGCCTGCTATTGAGTGTGATGCTTTTGTGGAATATTTTCCTTGGTTATATGTTACTCCTGTAAACCCTTTCTGCCAAAATGCCCGTTTTCTCAATAAATTAAAAGAAATCGCTTAGAGAAAAGTATGTAGTTTTTCTCCGAACATGAATTTGGGGCAATAAAAAACCCTATATTTTAAAACCCTATATATATATATTTTAAAGTAAAACTCCTGGCTGAGCCCATGAGCTTGCAGCTTTGGGGGTTAAAGACAAGCAAATATAAATATAGCAAACCTCAATTTTGTGCATGTTGTTACATGGAAATACTAATTAACAGATATTCCAGGATTCTAATAATGGGTTCTTTTTTCTCTCTTCCTTATTGTGTGCATCAAAGACAATGAAAAATTGTCTTACCATTTTGGCACCCAGACATTTTAAGGCAATTTTTAAGTTTCTTAAAGTATTCCCTCCACTGTCATTGCTATGAGAATTGCAGTACCAAGTCACCGCTATTGTGGCTGATGTCTCCCAAGAATTATTATTTGCATTCTGAGTATAAAACATGCAGTAGAAATACAAGACTTGTACTGGACAAAGTAAGAGCACTGTTATGATGTCTGTCACCAGCGTGTCAGCCATCTGTGCGGGACAAAAAGATCCAGTCAACAAATATGGTCTGAATTGGGAAGATCAGTTTAGCTGTGCCAAGTCTGGTAAAAGAAATCAGTAGGATTTCCAGATAAAGTCTTACATCTAAGCCAACCTGTCTTTGAGAATAAAGGCTTTCAGAGGGCAGTGGACAGGTACAGCATCCAGTTGAGACTCAAGAGAACAAGGCAAAGCCAGGGATTTTATTTACCCACCTGACACCATCCTGAATGGATATGGTCATACTAGAATGTGTAGCTGTTTGGAAAGGGTTATGGCAGAGTCTCCAGTAATTTAAAATGCTTTGGGGAAAGAGGGAGAAAGCAAGCTCTCCTTCTGTCTGTCAGCGTGCAGTGTACCTTGCACGATTGACTTCATATGCTGGAAGAAACAGAATGAAATCAGACTTCCAAACGTATTAGCAATTTTGAGGTTCATACAAAAGTCTCAGCTCTACTGTGTCCCAGTGAGGAACTACTCAGTGTTATTTTGTGTTGATCACAGATGCAGTTTGATACCCTTGATGATCCAGAGAAGCATTTTTTAATTTGTTTGCTCTTCATTTCCATTAAGTTGCCCACCTCAATACTAACACTAACATAATCTGCTCCTCATTCTTAACCCTACACATAGCCAGCTCAGTTCTGTGGGGTTATTTAGCAGCTGGGAAAGGACTGATAAAGTGACAAATTCATAAGAATGCAACAATGAGGACACAAAGTGTATGTTCCAAATTTGGCTCGTGAACTCAGATATTGGTAGCTGATAAATGTCAGCAAACATTCTGATAAATTCTCAGCAATTAAGTAGCAATGACTGAATATGCTGGAAGCACTGTGGAATGAAACATTAAGTGTTCTGTACAACCACAGATTGCCAGGTGGTTCACAGTTTTAAAAGAACACTTCAAAAAGTTTTTAAAAAGTAAATAAGTTGTTGTCTTCTTTGAATTTTTAATTTCATTTCGCCTCATAATGTTTTTCTATAGTATCTTTGGATATAAGAATGTCAAAAGGGCTTATCTGACTTAGTGGTTTTCATCTTTAGAAAATCACTACTGGACAAAGATAACCACAAGCATAAAAGGAAGGCAAAGAAGTAAACTAAGTGTCTCTCCTATCATAAGATGAGCTGGAGTAAGAAGTTATGAGGCTTTTGTCAACCCCTGCCACGTACTTATTTCTGATATTTAGGAAACTGAAATATCTCTATTGTATTTTAGCTAGATGTTGAAAAAGCGTCTCAGCAGACATTTCTATAGACTAATATTATAGCTCTTACGATATGTAACCATATAGCACTTAAGTTAAAAAGTATTTGATGGTGCAGATCAAGAGTATATTTCCCTCCATGGGGATTAGTCAACCCAAAGATGTGCAGTATTAAAATTATCTCTGGGTTATAATTAGTATAGAAAAGGACTTTCGTTGCTTTAGTTACAAAATCCAAAACCAGCAATGCCAAGGGTGTCCAAGGTACCTCTACGCAAGTGTTTTAGCTTTATTCGGATGTTTACTTTTCAAATATTCTAATAATTCTCACCTACTGTGCTTTCTTCCACGTCATCAAGCAGTCTTATGGTACACACATCGTCTTTCCTTGGGGTAGTGCTGGTTTCAGCTGGGATAGGGTTAATTTTCTTCACAGTAGCTGGTATGGGGCTGTGTTTGGATTTGTGCTGAAAACAGTGTTGATAACACAGGGATGTTTGTGTTATTGCTGGGCAGAGCTTACACAGCCCCAAGGCCTTTTCTGCCTCTCACCTCACCCCACCAGTGAGGAGGCTGACGGTGCACAGGGAGTTGGGAGGGGACACAGTTGGGACAGCTGACACCAGCTGCCCACAGGGACATCCCAGACCATATGGCATCATGCTCAGCACATAAAGCTGGGGAGAGAATGAAGGGGAATCTTTTAGAGTGACGGAGTTTGTTGTCCCAAGTCACCGTTCTGTGCAATGGAGACCCACTGTCCTGGGGATGGCTGAGCACCTGCCTGCCAGTGGGAAGCAGTGAATTAATTCCCTGTTTTGCTTTACCGAATGAACTATCTGTATCTCAAACCATGAGTTTTCTCTTCCAGTTCTCTCTCCTATTCCTCCATGGACCTAGTGCATGAGCAGCTTTGTGGAGCTGAGATGCTGGCTGGGGTTAAACCATGACAGGGGTGAAACCTAAATCCTCCCAGCACCAACATTTCTTCACTGAATGCTATCAGAATACGTAAGTACTAAATAACCCTTCCCTCTCCACACCCAAAGTATGTGTGGGCCTTAGCATTGCTCTGAGAAGGGTGGTTAGACATGGAAAAAGATTAAGGTCTGCACTGGGTCACTGAATAATACACTTTTAATATTATAATTATATGAGTAAATAATAATAATGATTATTATAAAAATTCCCCAGTCACCTTTAGAGATTTTGCACTTATTTTTCCCCATGCATAATAGTTGCATTTTTTTTATTCTGCTGTAGTATATTCAGGAAGACAGAAAGTGGTCTCTTTCTCCCCACATATTCAAGCATCTGCATTGTTTTTCTATCATTTTCATTAGTTTGTATCTGGGCACCAAGTAACTGAACAGTCATTTTCCTGTGTCCTGCTTAAGCACAAAAGCACTAAAATTTTCAGATGGTGAAAGGAGCCACTGAGAAGTATTCAGTCTAAGGCTGCAAGGGATTCAGTGAGGGACTGCTCACTGAACCTTGATAAGTGGTAGCAAGAAGTTTTAAAGGAACTCAAGAAGTATTTTATTAAAATGGACAGTCTGATATTTGAGAGTTTAAGCAGAGTTCTTGCAAGGTTTTGTTTGACCTTTGCAAAAATAGTCTCTATCCCTGCAGATGTGTTCTGCCAGAAAAGGCTTTTCTGCTTCCAGATTCCCCCAAACTTTCTGTTGTAGTAAGATCTGTAGAGAGGTCTGAGGAGAACCAATAAATGGTAGATATTAGCTCAGTTTCTTACAATAACTATGAAATTCTGGCAGCTCAGCTGCAGAAGTTGTATGCTTGTCCTCTGTTATGGTTTACTGACAGAAAAAATATTCAATAATACCAGGTTCTCAAGATGCAATTTGGATCTCGAACTGTGCAAAAATAGAATTTCCCAAGCTGCCGTAGGTAACTCAGTGTGAATATCCTTTAGAGCAAAAACCTCTAGCTCTTTAAGAGTTAATTTACAGGAACAGGGGAGAGGAATAATGATACTGAGTGATAATAGAATATATACAAGCTGGCATGAAGTTTATGTCACATTAGACTGCAGCCTTTTAAGACTCTAATGGTGAAGCCTGTAGTGGCTTATGTGTAATTATTTTAAAACACGCATGATTATTTCAGCTGGTTTTGATACAGGGTTTATAGGAGTTGAAGGAGATGAAAAAAAAATCACACATTTACAGATGCAGATAGACTTTTCAGTGGAATGACAGTTTTGAATTGCAAATCTTTTCAGCTAGTCAATCTGTGAAGCTCCTTTTAAGTCAGTGGAACTACACTGATTTACAGAGATGCAGTCATGTATCTTTGATCTTCCCCATGTTCCTACACAGGTATTTTCCTTCTTCTTCTGCATTTATCTTGACAGATTTGTGTTTGCATCTTTAAAACAGCATTTCCTTTCTTGCTTTTTTATTCATAATTCCTTATCTGTAATCTTTTGTGGTGTATGACCACAGTGGTTCTCTGACGAAGTTCATTAAGTGGCATCTCCTTTGAACTTGAACAGAACCTCATTGAGAGGTTTTTTCCTTGAAGGGGTTGTGACATGGTATCAGAGTTTACTCTTTGTGTCCAATTGCCCAGGGAGTGACTATATGATAATAAAGCACCTTAAAAGTTACCCTAAATCAACACTTTAGTTGTGAGATGCAACAGCAACTCACCAATGGACACATGCTAGTGATGAAGGCCAACTGATCTCTTTCACGAGTAAAACACTCATCTCCCCAAAGGCTTTGATCTCTGATCTCTATTTAGGCAGATAGATACTGCTCTGTCTGGAGAGAGAAACTTTACCCCTTCAGCCACCTCTAACTGCAGCACAGGTAGACATTTGGGCCATTAAACTCACATTTCCCCTGAGAAGTGTTGATATTATACCTAGCTAGCAACTTCGACAAGGTGCAAAATTTTTGTAGCACATAAAAAAATGTTTGGTTCAGTGCTTTTGAAACAGAAACAGGAGTGATTTTTACTTGTGAACAAAATTCAACTTCAGACATAAACAGAAAAGCTGTTCTGTGAGTTTTCAGTTTATTGCAAGCTGAAATGTTGAGAGTCCTTTTTGCATGTCAAAGTAGTCTTTCAACTCCCTGTAGAGTAAAAGATTGCTGAATATAACAAACTAAAAGTTGAATCAATCCATATCTCAGAATCACAGAATATGTTGAGTTGGAAGGGACCCACAGATATCATGGAGTCCAACCTTTTAGCCCTGCACAGGACCATTCCCAAGAGTCACACCATGTGCCTGAGAGGATCATCCAAATGCTCCTTGAGCTCTCTCAGCCTTGGTGCTGTGACCACTGCCCTGGGGAGCCTGTTCAGTGCCCAACCACCCTCTGGGGGAAGAACCTTCTTCTAATACCCAACCTAAACCTGCCCTGACACAACTTCAGGCCATTCCCTCGGGTCCTGTCCCTGGTCCTCACAGAGCAGAGATCAGTGCCTGCCCCTCATCTTCCCCTCTTGAGGAAGTTGTAACTGCAATGAGGTCTCCCCTCAGTCTCCCCTTTTCCAGCTCAATAGACCAAGTGCCCTCAGCTGCTCCTCATGCGTCTTCCCCTCAAGGCCTTCCACCATCTTCATTGCCCTCATTTGGATGCTCTTAAACAGCTTTATATATTTCTTATGGAAGGTTTGTTGTCTGCCAGGACCCCCAGGTTATTAGAAAAAGGTTTTTCAGTCAGAGGGTGGTTGGGTACTGGAACAGGCTCCCCAGGGCAGTGGTCACAGCACCAAGCCTGACAGAGTTCAAGAGGTGTTCAGATGACACTCTCAGGTACATGGGAATGGTTCTGTGCTGGGCCAGGAGCTGGACTTGATGATCCTTCTGAGTTCCTTCCAACTCAACATATTCTGTGATTCTGTGATTCTACTCAGCCCTAGTGAGGCCACATCTGGAGTGGTGAATCCAGTTCTGGACTCCTTAGCACAAGGGAGGCACGGAGCTCCTGAAGCAGGTCCAGCAGAGGGTGAAAAATATGATTAAGGGACTGGTGTATCTCTCTTACAAGGACAGGGTGAGACAACTGAGCCTGCTCAGCTCCAAGAAGAGATGACTGAGAAAGGATGTCATCATTGTGTACAAGTATCTGAAGGGACGGTGTCAGGAGGATGGAGCCAGGCTCTTCTCTGTAGTGCCAAACAACAGGACAAGAGGCAAGGGACAGATAATGATGCACAGGAGGCTCCACCTGAATATGAGGAAGAACTTCTTTACTGTGTGGGTGACCATGCACTGAAACACATTGCCCAGAGTGGTTGAGGAATCTCCCTCACTGTAGATATTCAAGAACCATCTGGGTGCAATCATGTGCCATGTGTTCTAGAATGACCCTGCTGGAAGTTGGACCAGATGACCTACTGTGGTCCCCTCCAACCTTACCCATTCTGTTATTCTTTGAAACACTGGAGGTCTTTCAGAAGCTGTTTACAGTGATTCTAAGCAGGCAAACAGAGAGAAATATATGTGTGTGTGTCTCTCCTTTTTCTGTTCTCAAGCTATTACAAAATCCTTGCATAAGTGTCAGCAGAAGAGTAAGAAGCTCATATGGATCAGAATTTCCCATGAGAGAGCAAAACCTTCTCATCCCAGCACAGAGAGAAAGCAGCATGTGCTTATGAGGTGGTATTGTGTCATTTCATCATCTCTCTCAGACTGATGTTCACAAATTGTCACCCTTTCCAGTGCCCCACCTTACCATACCCTCCTTTTGTCATACTTCTTTCACATCCCAGATTGTTCTTTTCCTTTTGTCACCCTACTTAGGATCCCTCTAAATATGTTTGACCTCCAAGAACTCCATATTCACCTTTTTTTTTTTTTCCTGGCACGTTGTTGTGTGTGATGATGCAACCATGCAGTTTTATTGTTTGAAAATAGATTAAACACCTTCAAAATGCATCTTAGCAGCAGAAAAACAGCTCACAAATCGAAGCCAGAACCGATAAAAAAGAAAAGGAAACTCAATAGGAAACCACAGATATTGTTCAACTCTGTTTCAAAGTCAGGTTCCAGTTGACTGTATCCATGTTTGAAGGGTGATGGCTGGTCTGGGCTCAGTGGCATCCAAGTGTATTGCCAGAATACCCAATTCAAATCATGTGTGCTCAGAGAAGTCTCTTTAGACAATAGAGTTAGTCCCTGGATAGTTGAATTTTACTTCTCAAATATATATATATATATATCTACATCTGTAGCACAAGTCCTGCACATTCCCTTCAGCTCCCTGCCCTTGTAAATCTATCAGAAATAAATGTTTGAGTGACTGTGGCCAGCTTGGTCACACTGAGAGCTGTAATTACTTCCTAAGACATGAGGGGGATTGAAAAATAATGAAAACATGTATGGGTTTTAAAAAAACATTTTATTTGAACTGTATTTCAGATACCAGTTTCTCAACTGACAGTATTTGGACCCTTCTACTCAAAACAAGATAGACTAAATATCATCATGGACCAAAAAGGATGCGATTTGAAGATATGGAGCAAACAACTTTTAAAGTGAAAGTGTCTTCAGACTTTGCTACTGTAAAACAGAGCTCTGCAATCATAGCAAAAAATTCTCCAAGGTGCCATAATATTGTCTTCCTGTCCTATATTGCTGAAATCACAGTTAATTCTAAAACACAGACTCCAAAGTTTAAATTCAAGAATGAGGGGCCCTCGACTGTTTTTACTCATGAGAAACAGAGTGATAATTTTTCAAGATTAAAACATTTAGTTGCTTTTATTTTGGAATGAAATAGTTAGTCACAGAAGTTTTTGGTTTAAGTGATGCTAGTTTTATTTTCAGAGTAGATTTTTATATCCAAGGTTGCTTGAAAACACTCACAGATGCTTTAGTTTATCCTCCAGACATCTCATGGACAGGAAAACATAAATTTAATCCGAGAAGATAAAACACCTTAAAAGGTATAAAGAGACAGTCTTAAAGTTTGACAATTCTTCCAGAATAAACTCCATTAAAATATGTTAAAGATAATATTTACATCTTGGTGCAGTAACAGTGTTTCAGACAGCTTTTTTTTTTTAAGGTCAAAAAGTATCTGTGCACATTTTATTCACAGAATCACAGATGCTACCACACCTCATGTCAGTGATATGATGGATTGAGCCAATCCATGTTGAAGGACATTTTATTTCTGGTTTGTTTTTTTTTTTATAAATTATTGAGGGAGTTTAGTGAAAACTTGGCAATGGCAAGGATAATGAATTTTCCCTTGCAAGTCAGATATGTTCAGGAAACAAAAGCTAACAACCTAATAATATCTTATATGTGCAAATATCTGACAGCTGTTGTCTAACTGCAACATTTTAATTTCTGAAGAGAGATCTCAGCAAAGCAGTACTGACTTGGAAGAAATTTTGCAACAGCTATGTGTCAACTTCATTGCACTGCAAAATAGGTACTCTTAATCTGGATATTTTAATGTTAGAACTGTCAATTCAGTCATGCTGTACAACATGAGACCAAAGAAAAGACATGCTAGCTTTCCTTGTATCTATGCTGTGAGATTTGCATCATATACGATTTAGATGAGACTGATTATCATGTGTCAGGAACGGTGAGAAATCTGGGCAGGTTAGGGATCTAGACAATTTCTCCTCTTACCTTAAACATCTCCCTTTTGCCACTCTTCTAGCACTCTTTGTGCTTGGCCTTAAGATCCACCAAGAAATATAATGATGCAATAACATTGTTTTGCCAGGGAAAAGAAAAGGTATATACATTCAATTATTTTGGACATGCATGTTTTCTTCAAGGAACTAGTCCATTAGAAAGATGTAAAATTTTTGTGATATTTAATGGTGATAAAGAAACACTGAGTCTAGGGCAGGTTAAGAATCCCAGATGCTGTAATACAAATAGGATGTGTTCCACAATCCTTCAACTTTTAGTTTTCAATTGAATTCTATATTAAGATGCTCAATACAGCTGTAGGTTCTCAGACCTTTGCTTTATATACTGTATTCTGCACAAAGCTATTTGTTTTAAGAGAAACAGTGGGGAGGACAGAGAAAAGCTGAATGTGTAACATTCTTACATCTGTGATCATTATCTGTAGTGTTAAGCCTTAACAATGACTTGTCAGAGACCTGTCTATTTTCTTTTCTCCTCTTTCTGCTGCCCCGTCTTTCATTACATCCCCTAAAAACTAAAATAAATAAATTAAAAAAAAAAAAAAGGTAAAGCGTTAAGATAGATCTTGATCGCTGACTTACCACTTAGCAAATAGAGTTTACATTTGTTCAGAAGACTTCCTTTGGACTTATTAGCAAGCACCAGAAGTGCAAGACGATCTCCTTAACAATAAATTCAATAAATTCAGTGACTAAGTACAAAGATATCAAACTGAAAATATGTCATGATTCTTCTACAAGCTTTAGAAGTGAACATTTCACTGGGACCTTGTCTCCACTCCTTTATCAGATGTGATGCACTGAAGCCATAACATTCCTGCAGGTAGCAAAAATGCTTAATTTAATCAAATTGTCTTAACATCACAGGTTTATCTGACCTGAATTTGAACTTTATGGTTCTGGGCAACAGTAGTTTAATCATTACTGAGCTGTTTTGTTTACGGCTCCATGAAAGGCAGAAGAATAAGTGCATTTCCTTCTACATATCTCAATTAAATAATGTTTCTGTGGTTTGTAGTAAAAGATGATATAAAGAGTTTGACTTTTTATTTGGATGTCCATTTTTTTTTTTTTGAAAGTTCAGGGTTCATGTTCTGTGTAAAAATTTCTGTAACAACTTTTAGTTGTTAGAGGAGGCCATGAAAGATGCCTCTTCAGATTGAAATATTTTTAGGCCTTCTATATATGTATTAGACACACAAAAAAAATGCTTAAAACTAAATTTCCCACCTATTCAAGAATAGGATTTTGTATATCTAAATGTTTAGGGCATTAAATTATCACATACATTTTTCTATCTTGCATCCTCTATAATCCTTTCTGTAATGAGGGAGTTGAGTGAAATACATATATATAAACCAGTATAAAAGGGCTGGAATCAGATCTGGTTCCTAGTGCAAGGTGATGCAAAAAGTATAAATTTATAGGACAGGATACAAGTAGACTGAAAATCAAGAGAGTTGTATATTTATAGCCAGGAAGCTACTGTTAAAATAAACACCTTTTGTTACAATTATGTGGGAAAACAAGGAAGTATGCTATTACATTGTTTAGACCAGGGCTAACTCTACAGTTCTTAGTCAAATAAGTTGTTCTTTCTTTGGTGGATAATTCTGGTAATTTAAACAGGACAATTAATATGAGCAGTATTTGAATTTCAAAGAATTTGACTTAGTATGATTGAACAGCCAAAAATGACAAAAATTTCTGTGTTTCCTTAACTTTCATTGTAATGCTCTGGCTGAATTTCTTCAGTGAATCTCTTTACTCTGTTACAGGAGTGTAGAGAGATGCATTTTATTGCTGCATACATAATTGAAAATGCATTGTAATGTTGGAGCAACCTCTAAAATCCCTGTGTCAATTGAGAAAAAAATATTGCAAAGTTGTAGCAGATGATGAAAAGGTACTAATATGATGTGAGGTTTGAAGAAAATACTATCTTCAGATGAAAACTTGAAAATTGTCATCTGGAGAGGATACAGTGAGACAATTAAATTGCTGCACTCAAGAGTAATAGTAACTGAAGAACAAAGTTAAAATGAGGGAACATTTCTGGACACTTACAGATCAAGTGTGAGTGAGCAAAAGAAGAAAGACTGTAAAGTGCTTACTGTAAAGTGACACTCCCCACCAAGGGAAACAGAAATGCTGGGAGATTAATTTGTTGGAGAAAGCTTTTTAAGAAGACCGCTGTGTGAACTAGGCCACCTTGTCTCCATACCAGTTCTGTTTCCATGGAGAGATGTCATTACTAAGGGTGTCTTGGATCTGTCAAGCAAAGGAACCTGAAGACTTACAAATTGAAAAGGAAAGATACCATCATTTTTTTAGCAGTGGTAGTCCTTAGCCAGAAGAGGAAATGTTGAGAGAAATGATGGATTCTCTGTTATTTGATATACTCAGGTGGAGACTGGCTATCTTTTACTAGTGTAAAGCTTCTGGGCTCAGTGTAGTGCAACAGAATGAAAATGGCCTGAGATGAATTTACCGGATAGGGTGAACTATGGAAAAATATATCAGGTCTTGACAACTAACTCAAACTTTCGTTTCTGGCTATTGCAGCTGAAAGAACTATTGTTTCATCTTTTAACAGGACTACTATGAAGTTTAATTCAACTATATCTGTAAGATACATGGGTTCTTTCCCATGGAAACGATCACAGAAACAGAAGACATAACTGCCAGCAGATGACTGCATTAATTGTGTGCTTGGGAACATGTCTCTCTTAGAGTTTCTTCATAAGAAAACCACTGCACAAGCAGAGTTCAGAGGATGAGCAAATAATATGGAAGGATTCTTGTTCACATCTTCAACAAGGCACAGAGATTTACGAAGGTTAGAAGCTGCTCAATGGCTTTCACTTCACTGTTTCAACCAAATCTTTTGTCTGTGCCAGAGGAATGAGGCAAGATTGGAATCTTGTGCTTAAGAAAAAGTGTGATACAGCTCCTGTTGTGGTATCATTTGTGCATTTGTTCTCCCTGCATTCTGCTTT
The DNA here is from genome assembly GCA_013400415.1 of Scytalopus superciliaris. NCBI lineage: Eukaryota > Metazoa > Chordata > Aves > Passeriformes > Rhinocryptidae > Scytalopus > Scytalopus superciliaris. The sequence goes on along the minus strand of VXBX01008166.1, from coordinate 194,103 downwards.
GGGAAAATGAATCATGATTTGGATGATTTGAAAACAATACTTTGCAAAAAATTATGAAAGCCAGACATGCTGGCTTTCAGATAGGATTATTATCTTTCTCTCTGTTGATGGAGAATATTTTTTCAAGTCATCATTAACCACAGAAGTGTATGACCCTCTGACTTGAGATCATCCTGCCTTTTGGCCCCAGGGTTTTTAGGGTAAAATCTGTCCCTGTGCTCACTCCTACTAACACACAGGAAAATAGATTTCTTGATGATATGAATGTTTGGAGATGCAACTCCTGTCTTTCCAAGAAGAAAGAAATACATGCACATATTATTTTCCATTCTCATTTGGTCACTGGTCTTTTTAAAATTCTGTTTCTTCCTTTCCACATGTAGATTAGATGATAAATTTTCAGGCCATGTTTCTGGTGCTCATGTGTGTCTATAATGACAGAGGTTGGTATTGACACTATTCAAGTAAAAACCCCAACTTTTTCCTGATTCAAAACTAATACCTTTAGTACCCACCACACTGAAAAAAAGAAAGGGAAAGGGAAGGACATGTTCTATGTCATTTTGCATTTTCAATGTGCCAGCTCCATGGCAAACCAATGTGTCAATATCCAGTTAAGTAAAATATTTTAAGTCCATTTCAATATTTAAGTCCATTTCATACTTGTTGTGAAGTTATCCATGCTGGATGTAGCTTGAGATGTCCCGGTACATGCCTGGAATAAAGAGTTAATTTTTATCAAGGCTTCTGATGAGTGCTTTTAAAGGTGTTTACTAGAAAATATATTAGAGGTGAGACTACTAATATTTCATAGCAGTAGGCAAGGCCATTGCCTTGCTGTTCATGGTAACATCTGTTCTTTGGAGGTCTATAAATTACAAAGCCAAAAAAAGAAATATGAACTTTAATGAATACTTTCTCCTGCAGGTTCTGAGAGAGAAATCAGAGTGCAACGAGAGTGTGAAAGCTAAGGGGGGGGAGGAGAAAAAGAGAAGTTATCTGGCTTTAGCACAGCCTACCCCTGCATTAGATGCCTTTCAAAAGGAAAGCAGTGATCCACATTACAGTGCAGGCATCAAAACTGCAGAAAAGGAGAAGCTGAGGGAGTTACGCATTGCAGACTTCAAAGTAAGTAGATATTTCCCCAGATTAATTTAGGAGCATTTAAAAAACATTTCAAACAACTTATCCAGGCAACCACTAGGACAGAGATAACATATGAGTCCAGGAAGACAGCTTGTGTGTAGGTCTAAGGTCCCTATAATGCTTTCTCTGAAAACTCTCCATCCAAACTGCTGCAGCCTTGGGTGTAGAGGGAAGAATTGGACTTCTAATGTAGGGTGCCTGCCAAAGTCCTTCGGCAAGGATACAGAAGCACTTGCTGCTTGTACTGCATCTTGCCCTTGTCCCTCATTCTCCACATGCACCCTCCAAGGCACTGCAGCCTGGATGACAGAAGAGGCAACTGTAAAGTATCCTTTTGTTGTGTTGCCAATGGCCATTTTGTTATGGCCTTTTTTGGGGGTGTTAAGATGGAAGGAACCATTCCCCTAAGCATCTGTCCTCGAAAAAAAACATATGCTACCCACACAAGCTCCATTTTTTGTTTATTCTTGTTGCACTTGCATCTAAGAAGGAGGCTCCATCTTCTCTTTTAATAATTTAGGGCAAAAAGCTAACAGAGAGCTCCAAAACGGCAGGAGAAATGTCCTTGAACTTAAATGGCTTGTTAAAAATAGACCTTTAATACAGTGAGGCAGACATCTGAAATGTGCTTTCTGACTGCCACTTCATCAAACAACCTTTAACATTACTGCCACTGTCTCCCAGCCTCCTGTGAGCAGGAGATGAGGGATCCCTTCTACATTGTCCTTCCAGTGGCAGCACCAAGTTCAGCAACACCCTGCACAGAGGTGCTGTGCTCATCCACATTTGATGCTGAATGGAGGTATTTAAATTCCCTCCTCTCACAAATTGTGCTCTCATGATTTTTAATCCCCAGGTTCAATCACCTCTGGGTAACCCAGGTGAAGATGCAAAAGAAGCAGAAAGATAACCTAGTTTGTTCAAAGCCATGCCAACACAGACAGGGCAGAAGCTGTGAAAAGATTCCAAGTCTTCTTACTCATATTCCCATGTCTGCTGCCCCAGAACTTGCTGCTTATGTTCCAAAAAGGAAAAGATTTACTTTTGAAAGATTCCCCACCCTACTCATCTCCCTCCTCTTCTTCTCTGTCTTTCCCCACCTTTTCCCAGATGTTGGAAGAAAAGAAGCTCCTGTACAAACCATTCCTGCAGGTAGAAGAGCATGGTTCTATGTGAAGGGGATGCTCTCTGATGTGCTGGTAGCATGGAGGTCTTTTTCTGTCTTCTGCCAAAGTTCAAATGGATTACCTTGGCCAAAGCAAAGGACCTTTCTGCTACCCAATTTCCCCTCCTAGGGTATATCATAACACTGAGGATTTTTCTTTTTTTTTTTAAGCTTAATTCAATTCCATTCATACAGTAAGTTGTGATCAGTGGAAGTTAAGGTATGAAAAGAAACAAAACAGTTCTATTGCAGCTGCTCTGTTGGCAAAAGATTAAAGTAGCTGATTATGGGTACTTAACTGAAGGAAATGAGAATTATTATCAGTTAGCGCAGAAGCAAATATGTGATCCACATATGCCTGATGAGAATTTAACTCAATGATTCTCTGTTGTGAAAAGTTGACGTTTTTGTAATGTGATTTGAAGATGTTCTGACAGCTAAATTCAGATTTCCCTTTTTGTTGAACTTTTGCTTTGGAATAGCTGGTGAAGTTTTGCAATGTACATCCTGCCCTCCAGAAAGAACTTGAGCTGCAAGTACAATTGCTGGGGTCATCAGACAGTGATGAGAGACAGACAGACTGAAACTGCTCATGTTTGAACAAGAATAATTGCTCGTGCCTTCATGCCTTGGTGTGATACTCACAATCTGTTCCCAATCAGTGATCTTTGCAGGCAGTGAAATGGTCTATTCCACAATTTGTTTTAAACAATTTAATCTAAAATGTCCTTTGCTTTGGTGGTTTCTATCTCCTTGGTTGCTTTCTTTGTGTCTGATTAAGAGACTAAAGGAGAAATTCTAGGAGATAAATAAGTCAGTATGTTAGTCCTGTTTCCAGATCTACCTGTAAGGTGCTTCAGAGCAATGTTTGTCACTGTGTAAACACAGTGCTTTGCATTTTTGCTTACTGGGGTCTTAACATGACATTGCCTAGTCTGGCAAAGATGCAACCATGGTGAGGCAAGAAGTCTGAGAGCTAAAAGACACCAATCTACAGCTTCAAGCAGCTTGCAGACTGGGAGTTTAACATTTCTCCCCTAAGTGAATGCCTGGGAGAAGTTAAGGAAGCACTTTGGTTTTCCTTAAACTGTCAGTGAACTACAGACATGCTTAAATAGCATAAGAAGTTTTTTTCGAGGGTGGAAGGAGGAGATGAAAAGTCAAATAGATTGGAGGTTTTTCCACATCACTTCTATCAAGTATATATGGGCAATGATGCTTTGCAGGTTGTGTCTGCTTGACTAATATAGAAAGCATGAAAGCACTTTATTAGAATTTTTCTTCTCGCTGTTAGATTCTTCTGCCACTATGCCTCTTACTATCCTTCCTACTCTCCTTCATCCCCTTTTTTGCACAAGGGTGTTTTATTGCACTCTCTTCCTTATGCTTCTCTAAACATTAAGAAATGCCACAGAGCAGGGTCTGCTTTAATAGTCCCATGCTACACTTTTGCTTGTAACTAGTGTAATCCCAGAAAACTTTATAACTTCTTGCATTCCACTTGTGTAATATATGCCAAAGACTTCTATCAGTAAGGCTTGTAGAATATCCAGGGGAAGGCTTCCAAACACTTGCTGGTGTTTTATAGCAAATATAGGAAAGAAGGAAGAAAAGGGCATTGTCACCAGCTTACAGAGTTGTTAGTGACTTTTTATTATGGTGAAGTTGAGTTAATTTTTAGTCTCGAGTCAGCACAGTATATATTGTATATGATAGTTAAAAATCCCTGGGATCTTACTTACATACTGTGCCACTGTTTTCACATTCATTTTCTTGAAACACCTGAAGACCTGCAAACATCCCTCAATCTCATTTCATGATCACCCCATCTGTCTTGCGTTATGTTTCCATTTAACCTTGATACACAGAATAAAGATAAGATATAAGAAAGTACCTTTCTTACACTCAATAACTCTTCTTTCAAGTGAGAGCAAGGCACCAAGGTACTGGTAAATCAGAGGCCAGAAACTCAACAGTTTTCCTTCTGACTGTGACAATCCTTGCTCTTGTGCTTGAACTTACAACCCTATTTCCAGGGTGATGCAGAAGAACAGAGGCTTTGATACCATGGTCATAGAGATGTGCATTAGGTGACACTCACAGCTCTGAATCCCTTCCAATTTAATCAGCATGCATGACTGTTAAAGATAGAGAAAGACTAATTTCCATTCCAGAAAGAGCAATTTTTCAGAGGGAAGCTTCTGAGGGTCAATATTTCTTGGGTCCTGTTCCAGGTAAATAACCATCTTGCTCAGGATTCTTTGCTTTAAGCTGTACAAGAACAGCTTAGTACTAACAAAATAATCACATTTTGATGTGCATAAAGGTGGGTAAAATACACTTGAAAATAATTCAAACCTGTCCTTAATTCTTGAATATCTTGCTTTGCTTATATTGGTTGGATTTTCACTAAAGTCTGTGAACTTTTTGGCTGAGTAGTAAGTACCTACAGGAAGATGAATACATACCTCTGTATGTATATACATCCTAATTCTGTCCAATTTGTTCAGGCTGTGAAGTACAGAGGGGTTCTAGAAACAAGCCATGCTTCCCAAACTTGATCAAATGCTATCCTTTGGCACAGGAGTGAGTAGAAATCTGCCCACTTCACTGCAGCCAGCCAGATTTGAGGTTGATTCTATACTTCATAAGAGTTTGGTGAGATATCAGAAAGATTTTGTTAAGGCTCATATGAAAAAAACTGGGCTAATTCCAAGTCTAATATTTTATTTTCTATAGAAAGTTGTGCTTCCTTTAGAAAGCTGTGGGAATTCATTCCTCATTCACAGAAAATTCCTCAAATCTAGGCACAAATGCTGATGAAATAGAGATTCCAAATCTAGCTGTCACACAGAAAACATCACCAGAGGTTAACAAATCTACTAGTTTCCGTTGCCTCTAAAAAACTGCATGTGAAGTTGATGAATGTGAATAAATCTTGCTAGGAAAAACAGCTTGCAAAAAGCTATCTTGTAACTGTTACTGAAAAAGGACCCTTTTTTCCCTTTGTCTTGTAAGACAAAGTAAACCTCAACTACCACTATCTACATTTTGGTGCCAGAATGTCACTGCATTATGATCACCAGTTTGGTCAGTGCAAATTTGAAAGCAACATTCTGCTGAAATGCCTGAATATCCATAGACAGTCTTCCAGTGCAACGTCTGCACTTTCTACACAGGGTTCATTTTGAGTTGCTGGGTTTGTGGAAAAGCAAAGGAAGTGACAGAGTCTAGTTTCCAACGTCATTCACCAGTTGTTCAAAAGAAGCTGAAATAAAATAAGGAAGGTAGTAATTGCATTGCAGATTATATATTCTTAGCTGTACAGTGTGTGAGAGGTGGGACAAAAGAGAACTGTAGAACCACTGAGGTGAAGCAACCTTTTCTGTCTGGAAGACAAGCTGCCTGCAGGCTATTGTCCTAATTGGACCCTGTGCAGTGCCTATGTATAAGACATGTATTTTACCATGAGACTTTCAGATTTTCAAATCAAATACAATTTATTGATTTCCCAATTCCCCTTGTTGTCCCTCCGACTGAAAGATGATGTTCAACTTCAGCATTTTGCTTTCTCCACCACCACCACCTTTTGCAAAAAGGGAATCTGGAAGTCTCTCAGAGCACTCTGAAGATAAGTTGTTCCATTAGTGGCAGAGTTGATGTTATGTATACTTTTGTGGGCTGAAAACATATTGACTAAATTTGTTGAAAAGAGGCTGTACATTTAAATGCAGTACATATGCTTAACTTTCTCCCCTAACCCATACCTCTCCTGTCAGGTTATAACTAGAAGAAAAATGTGTAGAATAGGCGTTGTCATTTTGTATAGTTCCTAACAATGGTTATATGTCTATTCTTGGTTTAATACTAGTCCCTGACTACTACTGAAATAAAATTATTTAAATATGTTATTTCTTGGCCCATTGTCATAAATTTGAGTGACACTTATTCCCTTCCTCCTCTGAAGCACTCACAGAGAGACTGATTTTTCTCCATTCATCTTGAGATTATTTTTTTTGTCTTTGTGTTTATGCCACTTCCTTAGGCCTTCCTTCGAGTTTCCTCCACTGGATATCTTCACTTCTTACACATCTTCCTTAAAAATGTGTTTTCCCAAATTAGATATTATTCTAGCTGAAATAGGCCAGAAATGTCTCAGCTGTAAAACTGTGTTTATAATCCCAGTCTCTGGAAGGAAACTGGATGAAAATATAATAGTGTTAATTCATGTTGGTTTCCGTTCCACTGTAAATCCTGTCTGCTTTTTTTTTTTTTTTTGGCAAAACTACTCCCTAGTCTCCTCTTGTATTTATATAGCTGAAGATTCACAGCAACCACAATTTATAATAATACGGAGAAAGCCAAGACCTCAAACATTACATATTTTCAACTTAAAAAAAATAATGAACTGTTACAAACTTGGATCTAAACAAGGATATCCGCTGTGTAGATACATCTTGCATTGTAAATGTGTTAGCTGTCAGTGGCTGAGTAGAGTTTAGTAGGAAATAAAATTTAAAAAATCCTCTGTGAGCAGCAAGCCATATAGTGTACATGCTGGTAGGGTGGGGGAGGAAGAGGGTTCAGTAACCCTTTCAGCACACTCTCAGCTCACTATAAGCAAAAATTTAAGGCGTTTTTTACTAGGCTTCCAACATGACCTAAAATTCATATCCCCATTGTGATTTATTAAGTAATGTTTAATCTATAATGCCCATGAGATACTATGAATTAGAGGTTGGCCCAGATTGTCTTTCAAGGTCCTAGACTCAAAAGTAACTTGGGTTTTTCTAATCTGGGCTGTTTTGTTGTTCTGTGATTTTAGAGGGAAAAAAATAATTCTTTAAATTATATTGGTCAGAAGGAAAGCGAAGAGTGAAGATCAAATAAACTCATTGTGCTTTTAAGCCATACATAACCATTCTTGTTTGTTTCTTTTAACCGCAAAGTTTTCTGGCTGCATCTGGTTGCACAAGAGGAGAAAATGGAAAATGGCCTACTGGCCGTGCTGAACAAAGGTACTGGTGTATCAATAAATGCAAAGGGGTTAACACCCAGCTACACAGAACTAGTGGCATGCAGGTCAAGCATTGATTAATGGGACTCAGAAACTGAAGCTTATCCATTTTGTAAGTAATAGACATGAAGGCATCCAGCCTATATATCTACATAAAAAAGTATAAAAGACTTGCAGATCTTCAAAAAGTGTCTTGGACTGCACATTCACTGGATGTCTCAGGACAATACAACACTTACTGCTGGGCTCCCAAATTTCATGGTTTGTCTGCCAGCACTGAAATAGTGTCCCCAGTATAATAATGTACAGCTCAGACCTTTTGCTCTGTACCTTCAGAACACAGTGTTTGCTGTTTGGGAGGAGGAGGAAAATGAGAGGAGGGAAACAAAATATATGGTTCTGGAAACACATTGGACTGGAGTTGTAATGGTTGTGTATGTGTCTGTGGCAGCTCCTGAAACAAAGGTACAGACACTGTCTGCACTGCAACTTAGCACAAAATCAAAAACAAAACCAAAATTCTTTTCCCTCAAACAGCGTTACCACAGAAATTAAGAGAGGGAATCCCAGTATGACCTTTCTACCTCTGTGGGCTGTGATATACTGTATTTATAGAGAAAGGAAAAATCAAGATGTGTTGAGGTTGAATTTGTCGCTTCTATGATGTTTCAGCAGTAAGTGTGATCTGCTTCAATGAAGAGGAAATAAGGGGACATCTCAGTTTTCAGATCTGTTACAGCATAGCTCATTTGGTTTATATTTTCTGCTTGTTTTGATTATTTTTCTTTCTCTCTTTATTTCTCCTAGTGAAAGAGGTATTATTCTCAGAGACAGTGACTGATGTCTTATTATGGTGCAATGGAGTTAGTTCTGTGGTAGGAAATATAGGGATATTTTCCCTTTGAGATGTTGATTGCAGCCTTTCTGTATATTTTTTGGTTTGCTGGTAAATCGTCTCTAGGACTAGAGCTGATAAAAGGCTTTCACAGAAGAGATGCAGGCAGAGCATCCCCTGGATAGATTGCTTTGACCCTTAGTCACAGTGATTGAGAGTGCTGGCCATTTGTCATGCCTAATGCCCCTCTCCAGAAACTTTGGAAAATCTACCTAGTCATATAAATTGCTACTGAACCCTTCAGCTTGCCAAGCTGTCAAGGAAAGTGTGTGAGAAACAGAGAAGGCCCAGATCACTGCCTAAACCTAAAAGTTTCCTAGTTCATCTGTTCTTGACTGATGGAATAAAAATGTTCAGATCAAGTCTTTAGACTTAGATTTCTAGTGCCCATGTTTCAGAAATATCTTGTGAGACTGCTTATAGACATAATTAACATGCTTTTTTTGGTTTCTTTTGCTAGAAAACACACATGAGGATTCTGAGGCCTAAATGAGAATTACAAGAGGTTAAGAATACTGGGAATAATTAGGAACTCAATTCAGAGTAATAATAAGAAAGATATTTGCAGCAGACACAATATTATTTTTTTAAATCAAGTTACTGTTTGAGTAAACTTGCATTTTTATTGATTTTTATACTATGCCTCTGATATCAGATCCTTTATTTTCCATTAAATTTTTCTAGACAGTAAGAGTAGAAAGTATGCAGCAGATGCAAAATGAAGTAGAGTAATTCTGATCAAACTCCTGTGTCCCCATAACATTACTATTATTTTTTTCTAATAAGACCTATGACTCAGAAGACCAATCTTCAAACTGTAATGCCAACTTAAAAGACATTTTTTTTCACTCCTTTCCTGACTTCTGTCCTCTTTACAGCTTTTCCCCTTCCTGCAGCCCAGAAGAGGATAAATCCCGGTGTTGAATTGCTAGTAAAACACTGCTTCATTAGATGCAGATCAGCAATGACTCTTGGATACCCACAGGAAAGAACAAGACACCTAGACTGCACTTCTGTCCTGACTGCACGTAAGTGTACTTTCAAGAAAAATCTATTGCCATCCAAAGAGAGTTAACTAAGTTCTCCTTTGCGTAGGAGACTACTTGGAAATGGGTATTTTTCCCTGCCCTTTATTGTGGTCTTTGCCATCACTAAATCATGTGTTCTCTGTGCCATTTGGCTTGAACTGTTGTTCTGCAGGCTCTCAGGTGGCAGCAGCAGATCAGCTGGTATTGCTGGTGCACAGTTGCCTGATAACTCTGCAAGCCCAATGAGTGCCTGATTTGGTACACCTGCTTTGTGTAGGTATGTCTGTATGAAGATGGCAGCAATTGATCCCAATGATGAAGCCAAAGAGGAAAACAGAGTGGAAGGATAGGTTGGGATTCTTTGGAGACCATGTCAGCCAGCACATTACAGCCTCATTACCACCAGCCATCATGGCATCTGGTCCATGTAAGGTGAGACAGATGAGGAAATGCACAGTCACACCAGAGCCTATGGCTTGCATTGTCATAAAATTGAAGGAAGGAGGCAAAGACTACTTGTCATGTGTCTGTATGTAAGAAAGCTGTGAGAGATATTTACAGGTATTGCCACCGTTAGAATTTCAATAATATAAATTGTACTAAAAAAATCAGTGGAGGCTTATTTTGTTTGTTTGGAGGTTTTTATTTATTTTTTGGGATGACTTTGGTTGGGTGGGTGGTTGATTCATTGGGACTTTTTGTTGTTTATTGCTTGCTAATTCCTATCTTAATTTGCAGAGATATTGGGGCAGATTTGCAAACTTCCTTTGACACTACAAAGGCTAGATGGTTTTTGCTTTGAATAAACCCTAATGCAAACATGTTTGTGCAGTCACTGAACTCCAGGAACTGTAGATTTAAGAAAAAATTATAGAACAACGGCAACAAAAAAGGGGAAACAAGCAAAATTTTTGCCTTTCCGTTTTCTCTCTTTTCATAGCAAGTAGTCCAAGCTGAAAGGCAAATCCCTACAGTTCTGAAATTAGTAATACACAAATAATACTACAATGCTGTCAATAGCTTTATCTTTTGCTCAACTTCCTTACTTGCTGGATCAGCCAGCAAGTACTGCTTTAAATTTTCATCACAATGTCTTTTACTATCAGTTGGAAGACAGAAAGTGATGCAGAGGAATAAGCAGAGGAACTTTTCCCATCATAAATCTGTTCTTTTCAATATCTACATAGCATCTGTAAGCAATGTCATGCAAACTATGTGCTTTTAAAGAAAATCTTTTTCTTCCATCTTTAATTTCTGTGACTGATTGTGGTTTGAGCTAAAAAAAATAAGAAACTCGCTATATTTCCTATGTTATAAATAAAATCAGAGTTGATTTACAGTGTTTGTTTGGTCTAGAGCTCCATTTTATCACACCTAGGAACTGAAGAAAGAACATACAGGAAAAAAGAATATTCTTGTTTACTTTTTCTCTGGGGTCTTTTTCAAGAGTATGCAGTAAGTGTGCTGGGCTGTGCAACAAAATAGCTGATCTCCATATTTTGTTCTTTTGTTCCAATTCAGTAGGTAGCCAGTGTCACAGAACCTTACATTATAAGTGAATCCTTAAACTGAAAGGTTGCTGCAAGCAACAGATAGTGATGACCAAACTCCTGTTGCTTTCTGTTACAGAAAATATCACAGACTTTTCTTTCGGTACCAAAAAGCAAGAGCTGGGCTTGGTGATGGCAAACAGAAAACACCTACTGTGTGCTTTTCTATATATGGCTGTTTTCTTTTACTTCTGTCCTATCGGTAGTTGAGTAAATTTGGACAAAATTTTAAAAATAAGGAACAGCTGCCTTCAGGGAACAGACTATGCTCTTACACATATGGTAGTAGCACGCTCTTAAAGTGCAAGAAAACACAATGAGCATGTTTGCAGACTGGTACAATCAACTTAGCACTGTGTAAAAGTTTCATGCTGTGCTGCAACCTATTGCACTTTAGTCAGTGTTGACAAATGTGTTTCTCTTGAGCTCAGCTATCTCCTGTCAAAGGCTGACTGAGAGAAGTGGAGAGTTTGTGTTGGGTTTGTCAGTGCTGGCCTGAAACACCAGGCCCTTTTGGAATATGGTGCCAGGAAATGCAGCATTTTGGTTTGGATCAGAGGCAGACTATGAATAACCTACCAAGAATACAAAGCAAGTGAGTAGCAGATTGGAAGCAGAAGGAAAAAATTAATGATTGACAGCACTGATTGTACCAGCATGAACAGTTCATAACTATTTTGGGCGAATATTTGATGTGTTATCAGCAATGGAAATTTCTTTAGCAGCCTTGGCCCAGTGATGAATAAAGCAGATATCCCTTTGAATGAGCAGGATGATGTGTTTTTGTCCTGTAAGGATGGCATGCATTGCTCTGATGCTTCTGTAGTTCAAGAAGATACAAAAAACCTACCCCAGGAAGAGGCAAAATGCCTGTCCAAGATGGGTGTTTGGGAATGACATGTAACTCGTGCCTCAGACATTCATGCAAGTTGGCTGAGCAGTTTTGGGGCATCTTGAGTAAATATCTTATTACTGTCACAAATCTTCAATTAACTTATAAATTCAGAAAGACTGAAAAAGAACCACTGCTTGATTATGCTAAAAAAGGGCAGGCATATGATACAATGAGTTAAAGCTTGCAAACAGTTCAGGCAAAGAAGTGTAGAAACAGATATGGGAGTCATTTGATAAAGAATCAAAGCATCAGACTGTAGCTGCAACCAGCAACATTTTACAGAGGTGTCCTCAAGAAAACTTTACTTCATTCTTACAACTGTTTGTTTAATAAGGGTACCTACAAGCAGACTTTAACAAGCATTTGAACAATACATTCAGACCACAGTGCTGAGTCTGAGGAGTTCTAGAAGCACTTATGAAGCTTGCATATGTAAGAAGGTATGTACGCTACCTGAGTTTCTTCTCTATTTTGTGTATTCTTCAATGTCTACTAAATGTGGGCTCATACTGAGGCTTTTTTCTGTCAGTCAAACATTTTAAACAAACTGTCCTTCTTGCCACCAGAGAGCCTTTTTTCTCCATGCTACAGAGTTAATAGTCTTTGAGCCTTTTAACCCAGACAGTGTTAAAGATGGTTAAGTGATCCAAAATTGCTACAGGTTGTGCACACACAGGCAGATGAACAAGACAGTGATTACAGAAACCTTGTTCCCATAGCCATATTAGAAAACTTAAAATTAATACTAAGTAAGCACATTGTGATGAACTTAAAAATAGGGCAAATGAAAGTACCAAATGGGAACCTGTATCTGACTGAAATGCAGGATGGGAAATGGAATAGTTATAATGATAGGCAACTATAACTCTCTTCAACTACCACTTTCAGATCTAGTTCTCTGCCTTAGGTGGTGGATTATCTCTGATATTACTAGTAGGTGAGGCTGAAAATGCAACATGCATGTGCACACAGTAACACGTGATACTGCTGTTCAAGCTGCATTCAGCAGTAAAGACTCGATTGATGAGGCTTTAGTTACCCACCAGGTGGAGGTCACAAATTCACAAGAGGTTTGTCACAGTCTGATATTTGAAAATGTTAATGATGTGATCTCACATGCACATTGACTATGAGAATAGGAGGAATTTTTGCTCCTTTCACCTTTGGCTTTAAGTCTACTTCATTGATGACTGTGTCATAGATCGTCACTTTTACACCACTGTAATTCTTCTAGAGGTTTACACCACCATATTCACACCAGCCACCCCTGCCAACCCCCCCCAAAAAAAAAAAAACAAAACAAAACAAAAAAACCAAAGAAAGGGTACTGACCTAGTAACATGGTTTGGTACTAAAAGGAATAAAATAATACAAAAAAAATTTAAAAATGAAAGCTTTTAAAAAGAACCATGACATTAAAACTGCTTCAAGCCTCTGTGAAACAAACAAAAGTTTTGATACATATACAACATGTGCATATCTTTATAAATTTCTGTTCAGGTCTGTGTAATTATTTCACATTATGCTGTCAAACAAGCATCTGCAGCATGCTTTGTGAATGTGACAAAAGCTCAGTGTAGGTTTGTGTACAGTAAAGAGAGGATCACATCTCTGACTCTGAAGGCTCCTGCTTTCTAGGGTGAATTATCTTAGCCTTGTCTATAAATTGATAGAAATAAAAGGTTCTAATTTACATAGGAATATCAGTTCAAATTTATTCTGGCATCCAGAAATAGCTTGAATTCAAAGTTTATGCTCTATTTTGCTGCTAAACTGTCCATTCTGCATGGCAAAAGGTACAGCACAGAACAGGGTTTATTCCTGCTGTTTAGGGAACTTTCTCCTGTTAATTCATTGTGGTGTTCAAAACCAAGTTTATGCCTTTTTTTTTTTTTTTTTTTTTTTTTTTTTTTTTTTTTTAAGTAAGCAANTTTTTTTTTTTTTGTAATTTCAACTTTAAAGTAGATGAATCAGAGAGAAACAGGCAGCATTTGGTCCACTGTTTCCTGGAATGCTCCATAATCTGTGTTTTAAGCATATGGGTCCTACATATATTTTATTAGTACAGTATTTATTAGACAATACTGCTCTGTAGAACCCAAATGTAGCCAGCCTGTGAAATGTAGTAGTGCTGGCAGGGTCTCAGTGGATTCCTTCATGTGAGTCACTAATGACAGTTATCCCAGCACCAGACATGCTGAAATGCATTATGCAGGTGCCAGTCACTGGAAAGATGCTTTGCATATAATGCACTCAGTTTTCCAGGCCAGAAGTTGAGAGAAAGGTATTTATTATTCAAAAGAAAACATATTTTAGTGAAATGTTAATTCTCTTGACTGGGGGAAAAAAAAAAAAAGAAAAAAAAAAAAAAAAGAAAAGTACTTAATACTAAGTTAGATAGAATTTCTTAAATTCTCTTCCTTTCTCCATAACCTCCTTCCTCAGTGTTTTATGAGTGAATAGATATTGCCAATGTCTGCTTGGCTTGTGCTGTCACAATAGATTAGTGATGTCAGTGAACTAGACTGGTTGGGTTTTTCCTTCTACTGAAGTATACACTGAACACAAGGATGCAAGGATTGTCTCCTGGGGGAATGGATGGGATGTGGAGTGGCTGCATTAGGCTTGATGATTCTGTATATGGGCCTGCACAGGTTTAAGTCTAAACTGAGTGAAAAATTACATGTAATTTCTCCACATTTTGAGCATTAGAGAAGGAATTTGGATAATGGGGAGTCAGCTGAGGTGCAGTGGAGAGTCTGCTTTTAAAGATGGGGAATTGATGTAAAGGGAAACTTTTCCAATGAGTGACACTTGTGAGGAAATTTTCAGCTAACATAGAAGTATCTGGGTTTCTGTTCTAGCTATTATCTACAGCTTCTGTGCAGTTTATACATGACTAGCAAAATGTCATAATTTTTAACAGCCTATACCTACAAGGAAACGTTAGGGCTAAACTTTCTCAGACCTTCCCTTCAATTTCTTTTCCTCCCTTTCCCAAACTGAGAACCAGACTTTCAGAGTTTTGATGCTCTGTCTTAACCACACTTTCACATTGGTTCATCTTTATTCTTGAGTTTTAGTCTGTTGGCTTTGGGTAACTATTTTTTCTATCACTGTAAATTATCTGTAAATGAAATACTTTCCTTACTTTTTATTTCTTCAGGGCTTTTTTTCAAACATTCCAAAGACATGATAAGAAAGATTGTGATTTCCTATTCTGACTCATATATCACTTTTCACTGGTCTGGTTCAGGAACATTACTGTCTCTCTGGCTCTTGTCAGAAGACAAAACATTCTTCATATTGTGAAACATTGCTCCACGTTTTCTCTGTGCTAGACTATTATGTTAAGTAGCAAGTATATAAAGGAATAAGAGTGATAAGGTATCTTGACTAGGAAACTAAATTAAAACTTTTCCTAGTACTTTGATTTATTGTCAAAGTAATTTCTTTTTTCCAAGTGAAAAATGCCACTCTTACCATAAGGATCAGCCTACTAAACTCACTCCAAGCATGTCAAGTATGAACAGAGCATTTCTGATGCTTAAACAGAGTGTAACCAAGCTGAGCTCTTGCAAGAAAAAAGATTTCTGACTGCCAACAAATCTGGTTACTTGGTGTTTCCAAGATTCTCAAATATATGCTCTTGACTATGTATACTCTTAGAAGAATATGCACTCTTGCATATTCTCAAATCCATACTCTTGAGATGAGATGCATCCCAGAGTCCTGCAGGATTGTCTGATGTAGTTGCCAAGACACCTTTCACGATATTTGAAAAATCAAGCCAGTAAGGTCAAGTCCCAGGTGAGTGGGAAAAGGGAAACATTGTACCCATCTTTAAAAAGGGTAGCAAGGAGGACCCAGGGAACTACTGACCTGTCAGTCCCCCCTCTGTGCCTGGGAAGATCATGGAGCAGATCCTCCTAAAAGCTGTGCTAAGGCACATGGAGAACAGGGAGGTGATTTGAGAAAGAAAGCACAGCTTCACCAAGGGCAAATCCTGCCTGACTTAATTAGTGGCCTTCTATGATGGAGTGACGGCATCAGTGGACAAGGGAAAGGCTACAAATGTAATTTATCTGGACTTCTGTGCAGCCTTTGACATGGTCCCCCACAACATCCTTCTGTTTAAATTGGAGAGAGTTGGATTTGATGAGTGAATTGTTAGATGGATAACAAAGTGGTTGGCCAGTTGCATCCAGAGGGTAGTGGTCAATGTTTCAATGTCCTGATGGACATCAGTGACAAGTGGTGTTTCCCAGGGGTCCATACGGGGACCAGTGTTATTTAATATCTTCATTAATGACATCAGCAAAGGCATCAAGTGCACCTTCAGCAAATTTGCAGATAACACCAAGCTGAGTGGTGTGGTTGAAATCCTTGTGGGATGGGGTGCCATCAAGGGCGACCTAGACAAGCTCAATAAGTGGGCCATGGGAATTTCATGAGGTTCAACAAGGCCAGTACAGACTGTGAGGATGAACAAATTGAGAGCAGCCCTGCTGAGAAAGACTCGTGAGTGCTGGTGGATGAGAGGCTGGACATGAGCCAGCAATGTGTGCTCACAGCCCAGAAAGTCAATTGTATCCTGGACTGCATCCAAAGCAATGTGGCTAACAGGTCAAGGGAGGTGATTCTGCCCCTCTGCTCTGCTCTGCTCAGATCTGGAGAACTACATCCAGCTCTGGGTTCCCCAGCACAGGAAGGACACTGACCTGTTGCAACCAGTCCAGAAGATTAGAGGGATGGAGCACCTTGTCTCTGAGGCAAGTTTGAGAGAATTGGGATTGTTCAGCCTGGAGAAGAGAAGTTTTCAGGGTGACCTAATTGTAGCCTTTCAGTAACTGAAGAGAGCTTAAAAGAAACATGGAGAGAGACTATTTGCAAGAGCATGTAGTGACATGACAAGAAGGAAAGGCTTCAAACTTAAAGAGAGAAGATTTGGATTTAAAAAAGGAAGAAATTCTTTACTGTGAGGGTGGTGAGGCACTAGAACAGGTTGCCTGGAGAAGTTTTGGATACCTCATTGCTGGAAGTATTCAAGGCCAGTTGGATGGAGCTCTAAGCAACCTGGTTTAGTGAAAGGTGTCCCTGCACACAGCATGGGGATTGAAATTAGGTGATCTTTAAGGTCTCTTCAATCCTGAGACATTCTATGATTCTTTGACTCCTGACTATATCTGCATTTGAGTTAAATAGTTAATGTAGCTTCCACTCTGGTATCTCTGACCACAGCAGATGTTGGACCAAAGTGTTCCCCATGTTGTCCTATTCATTCCTGTTGTCTCCAATCAAAATGTCATCAATAGCAGCACGCCATTTGCAGATATTATTTCAGTCTAGGTTCATCTTTCCACTATGTCAGTGAAGACAAGCTCTGTAGCCTTGATGTTGCAAGTTGTCATGTTGAACTCAGTAGGAAACAAAAGGTTGTAATGCTCCAGGACAAATCAAAATCAAACAGACACAATACAGCCCCTCCCTCCCAAGGAAACAATCCCCAACACAAACCTCCCTAACCTGTACCTGTGCTATGAAGAATAAAGCCCAAGGTCAAAGAGATTTTACAGTGTCTTTGATTCTGCAGAATGTGATGAGTACTGCTAACCAGTGTGTGAGAAAATGACATCTGTTCTATTACCCAACAAGAGGCAAGTTGTTTACATCCACAGAGATAAAGCAAGCATGGTAGTTGTATGTCCAGGACAAAGCAAAACTGCAAACAAATGGGGACATTTACAAAATACCCACAAACAATAATAATGATGATAAGTATTCTAACAGAATTATGTCCCTGGATCATAATGGAGAACAAGCAGCAATATAAATGGAGGTATTAGGGAGAAAAAATTATCAAAGGAGTTGCTTGAGAAAAATTAAAGAAACACTTTTCGATAGGAGATAACAGAACAAGCAGGACAGCTCTGGAAACCTAGAGATAAGTAAGTATGATAAGGAAGAGACTGATTGGAAACTTCACCTCCATGACCAGAAAAGTTACTCACCTTTCATTCACTCAGCTCGATTCCAACTTGTGGATGCCTGAACTTGAATTGCTTTGTACTAATTATTTCCAAAGATCTACAGTAGCAACCCTGCAGACTAAGCAAACTTTGTCCCTAGCTCCCAGCTAACGTGTCCACAGACTTCTTGGGCTTACAGCTGCATGTACAGCACACAAGAAGAGAACAGCACAGGCATAGCCTATGTAGCTAAGGCTATAGAAACAGATTGCCTGGAAGTTATCCATGCTCTCAATACAGAAAGGATTTTAACCCTATAAGGACATAGGGAAAATCAGTGGTGCAACTGCAACTCCCAGGGTTTTGTTTTTTTTTTTTTTAATGCCAACTGCACTGTCTTTCAGTCATGAAATTTCCCAAAGGAACTTCATATGTCTCACTACCTTAAGACACAGGAAATTAAATGCTCTCCAGTTCAAACGAGGCTGAAAGAAAAGGAAGCTACTGTAAATCTGCTGTGGAAGAAGAACATCAGTTGCCATCAGAAGAGAACCCATAACTCTTTGACCTTTTTGCCTTGTGATTTTCTGATAATCCTTTTTTCAGAGGTGAGCTGTAGGATATTTTATTGATCTCTTCCAACCTGGTGGTCAACTCTGCATTATCAGATGAATTTCTGTAGCTCCATCTCATTAGGGACACCATCAACACCTGTAGCTATGTCATTAGGCAATTAATTCAAAACTTTGCAGAGTCTTCTGTTGTTGCCTCAGATTGTGTTTAAATATCCCTGATGTGTAACAAGAAGTGTGTCTCTGCTCCAGTGAGACTGGGCTGGCAAAATGGGAACCTTTTTAAGATTCAGAGCTTGCAGTTTTTCTTAATGAAGAGAGAAACAAAGATTGCAGTTTTGACATCCAAATTCAGATTGTGCTAGTTTGGTTCTTCTCTGATGTCACTGACTCAATATAAAGGTCCATTTTCAATATAAACTATTAAAATTATCGAGATCATAACATTCTGAGTGAGCCCCCCCTTTATTGATTCACCTTAGAACTATAAAGGAGAGGCTGTGCCAGATTTTTAGTATGGATATGTGCCAGCTGGTGCAAATGTAGTCATGTTAGTGAGTCAAAATGGCCATTGACTTGTAATTTTTGCTGTATATACTCTAGCTCTGGGAGCTGCAGCTTGGCAAGTTACTTTCAGTAATGTGGGCAAGTTAGTGTATTGATTTTCCTCTGACAGCAAAGCTTGCTTCTGATTGTAATCTTCCTTCTTTGTCAAAGAGATACAGTTTTAACACATTTGAGATTCAGGTTTAATGAAGTCCCATTTGTCCAGTTTACTATGTGTTAACATATCAGCCAATTAAGATAATTTTTTTCCCGTTTGGCCTTAGCATCCTAGGGGAAGTTTCTAAGGTTTCTAAGGAGATTGTGACTGCAAAATTATGTCACCTTGGGAAGTGGCAGAAGTCTCCAGTGCACCAACCAGTGTGTGTAGTAGGGGGAATGAAAGGCAGATGGAAGTAAATATGTATTTGAGGATTGCTGAACAATGTTGGTCTTAAAAAGCATCATAAATGGAGGAGAAAATAAGTTTTAGAAAGCAACATATGCTAATCTCTGTGTTGTCTTTGCAAGCAGACATTAACGGGAAAACTGTCAGTCTTTCATATTCTGATAAATTCATAAAGAACAATCCCACTAATATGTCAGCTCTTAATAATAAGATACATCTTACCATAGACAAAATAATAGCATAATAAGATCTGTGCCAAAGGAAAAAAAGCTGCTGCTTTAAAGAGAGGCTGCTTTGTTGTCTGAAGTTAGGCATGGGCAAATCTCTGTGATAGTTTTCATGTAATATATGCACATTATAAAAAAAAAAAAAAAGTTAAAACATCTCTTTATTGCTGGTAATAAATGTCAGTGAGTGCATTTTAAGAATTGTCATTATATCAAGCAAGTGTCCAAAGATTAATATACTCTAATTTTTCCTTCCTTTCACTGAATATCTCATAGTACATTTATGAAAGCACACAGTAAAAGTGGCATAAATCATGTTGCACATTATTCTACTTGTCTGTGATACATCCCAGCAGAGATCTATATCCTTTTCCCTGCACTGCCCTACCTATAAACATAGTTTCTAGATCACTGCTCCTGGCAGTATGGTATGGCTGCATATGAATTAATAGAAACAGGAAGCATTTTTGGAAGCCAGAAAAGTGACATTGAACTGAATATGCAAGCTGAGATATGGGAATGAGGGATTGCTGTTCCAGTCTGAAAACTTAGAGGTTTTATAGTGCAGGAATGAAAAGAGAGATCAAGCAGTGGCCCACCACTGCCTGTGAAATCACAGATGCATTCTAAAAACCCTGCCACTGTATCCAAAACTTAAATTGAAGTAAATTACTTCCTTGGTAAAAATTAAATAAATGTTTTCCCTGTGTCTGGAGGACAGAATCACAAGATTTCTTTTATTCACATGTTTTCCAGAATTTAACAGGTGCTATTGGGAGACTTATTACCCTTGCTTTACTTTTCAGAACTGGAATATTATAAGAAGGATAGATATTTTCCAGGTTGTTCTTGTCTTCTTAGGCTAAGTTTGTAAGGAAGAAAGTGCAAAATCATGGCAATATTAAGAATATAACATAAGAAAAAGTAATTCTTCAATTAGAAAAACAGAGAGCAAAGTAATGGTATTGGCAGTGTTTTTAAAACTACTGCACTGTGTTTAGTTTTCTGTAGCTCTGTTTCTTCAGTATGTGAAAAATACCTTCATCTCTAAGTCTTTCCTCATTCACATGGCAATTGACTACAATGAGACCAGCCTTGGCTGGAAGACTTAATTCAGTGTGAGTTTGTAAGGCAAACCTCACTCTTGCTTACTCAGTCATTCTAGCCCATGTTTTTCATTCATTTTGCCATCAACACTTGGCTGTAAATGGGACAGGCATGGAAAAAACAGGAAGGTAGGTTTCTGAAATTCCTTTTCCCTCCTTTTTTCTTTTCTTACAAAACCAGTGTTTTAACTGAATATCCCTTTAGACACCTATTAGCTGTTGCAAACTGATAACAGGCAGCTTAAGCAGGAAATTCTGTTGGAACATGTAGATAGCATTATTTAAAGTACATTAAAGTATGTATGACCTAAGCCTACTCTAACCAATTGCTCACATCTCTCTTTAAATTCTTGGTTTTCATTATATGTGACAAGATTTATAGACCTTGTCTGCTGCCATTATGCTCTGGAGCATTGGTTTACCAGCTATAAAATGAACAGCATGCTAATGATTTTCATCTTTTCTTTTTTTTTTTTTTTTTTTTTTTTTTTTTTTTANTTTTTTTTTTTTTTTTACTTTACAGTCTATTATTTTGTAGTTCAACATCCTTCAAATAAAATTAAAACCAGTACCAGTAGGGCCTCACTCAACATCCACCATCTCAAATTCAGGGAAAACTCAATGCACTTAATTGTGATTTAGATCTGCTAACTTCCATCTATTGTAGTTTTTCCTGAAAAGAAATGCATTTCTAAAACACAGTTGCCTTAGATAACATGCAGTAAAGTAATTTTTTGCTTTACTATTTGGGAGAGTTATATTCCTTTATCACATGTTTAGCTTGTTTTTTAATTTTAGGAAATACGGCCAAACATTTCTGGTTATTCATGACACTCTTCCTGGTTGTTTTCGTTGCACTACGTTTGCAGTGCCAGTGTTTCCTACTATTTCAAAGTAGACACTTGATGACATTTAAAGTAATAATACACATATTCACACCTGTGAAATATCGACAGATAATATCTGCTTCTATGACTATGCTGTCATCATAGCTATATCACAACATAGATGGTATCTAGGAGGGAAAGGAAGAAAAACAATCAGTATTCTCCAGCTATTTAGCCACCATTACCAAAGGAAGATTGGGCATATCAAGGAGCTTTTGAAAGTGAAAATGTCTCTGCTTCGATCTGCAGGTGAACTTTGAGCCCTAAGCATTCTGTTTGTCTTTTTCTTGAGTCAGTGAGATGAGGTGGAAGATTCAAGCTGTTAAAGTTGGACAAGAAAACCCTATTACAAGGTAAGAGTCTATCAACAGGAAAGGCAACTCAATCAGAGGAGATGACTCAGCTCTTTGACCAAGATACCTCCTGTAACAAAATGAAGTCAGTTCTGAATGTGAAGATAATAGAGCAACCAAAAGTCAGATCTTTTTCCAGGAGTTGTGAAAAGAAAGCCCAGGATACGTTTGCTGAGACAACAAGCAGATTTTTGTTTCTGGTGTGTGACGATTGCATGGAGATTTGTGGCTTTTTTCTAAAGAAATCTTTACTTACATTCTTGTAAGAAATGCAAAAAACATATTTAGGTATTTGGCACATGTTTTTCTCTCTCTTTCTTCAAATTCCACCATCAGGTTTCCAGCAGCCACTCCTGAATCTACTCATAGTCTACTTCAGTTAAAAACAAGTGATGTCATTAAAATACTTCCAGTGATGGGGCTGTCTGGTTTGGGAACAAGTTTGGCTCCAAGTATGTATATAAATGCTTTCAAAAGTCAGAGTATTTGGCCATGGAATTTCATCTGCCAGGGGAAAAATAGAGCATAGTGAGTTATTATGACTGTGATAAAAAGTGTAACAACTCTACTGTGTACAGTGTTAGCACACTGCACAAATAGTATCCTCCAGTCAATATATATAATATTTTTTGTGCTCATTTTTTTGTCTCCAGAATTGCCTCTGTCACAATTATATCCTATGAGTTTGTTTACTGTGGGTAGGTCTTTTGATAGGTAAGCAGCTTCTGTGTGTAGGTGGTGGTGAAGTCGTTCTGTTTCCGAAATAAAACCTGACGAGAGAACGAGTTTACTAAATGTACAGTCTGAAAGTCACTAGTGTCCTGGCTTTGATTCTTGTTTCATGGTTTCAAATATATTTTACAAAATCTTTTTTTTTTTTTCCCTTAAAATCCCTTTGTTTACAGCAGTAGGTTTTTCCAGGTTTCACTTTCAAACCAATTATTATCACAGCAGAGAGATATTTTTCCAATTATTTCAAGTTGTTAAGTGTACTCTTTGTATCTCTCAAAACTGCTCAGTCTGTGTACATGAATTCTTCCCTAATGCTGAAACCTTTTGGTTAACTTCCTAATGAGCATCCTTCTGATGTTCCAGATTGAGATGGTATCAGCCTGACAACTTCTATAGATCTTTCTACAGATCTTTCTAAACTACTGAAAATATTTCTAAAGAAATCTTCCTGCTCTTCCTGAATTCTTTACAGTTTCATGGAGATTCAAGTTTGAATTATGTGTGTTTCATGTCTTGAATGCTGCCCACCTGTATTTTGGCCTGTGTTGGTTGTTGGTTTGGTTAGTATTATAAATATCAAGAAGCTCTTTCATAATTTCTTAAACATGCTACTTGTTGCTCAAAGGATGAGGACCTTGCTCTACTCTCTAAAGGCAACTCAATTTTTGCAGGTATGTTCTTCTCTATTATAAGGGCAGGACAATAGACATAAACCTCAGAGGTGGCAAATTATGTGCAGTTGAACCATTCAGTGCATTCTTTTCTGACAAGTGTGTCAGCACAACTATTTCTGTCCACATGGTTATGGCAATAGTACTGACAGTCAGTTCAAAAGCTACTGAAATGTTGATCTCAAAAAAGGCTTTTAGATGGGTCTGGGTTATGTCTTTCTCTCTCAAAGTAGTACTGATAAACTTAATATAGAAAAAGGTAAATGGATTAGGGTTAAAGGTAAAGGAGACAAGCAATTTTAGTATGTATTCCAAATAACTGTTTTACTGAGTGGAAAGGCTAGTCTTGGGGAGGGCTGAGCAGGAACAGAAAGTGGTTAAATTAGACTACTTTCAAAAATCTTTTGCTTCAATTTTGCTTTGCAGACTTTAAAATCTTCACTTTGAAGATCCACTGTACTGTTTAAGTGCACTGTTGGTGTTACATATTTTTTTACACTTGTTTCTTTATGTTTATGGGCCATTCAGAGTTAGTTGAAAACTAGTGCTTTTAGATGAGCTGTAACCTTACCCAGTGCAATGAGCAGGAAAGTTAGATGTAACTACTAACAGGCATTACTTTTTTTCCTCTGTAATATAGTTGTTTCACCTATTTGTACTTCTGGTAAATCAAGACTGGATGGTTCAACAACAAAAGCTGAGTAGTTGCACGTTCAGTGTTCCAGGATACTATTCATGACCAAGCAGAAGTAGAAAAGGTGAAAACATGTGGTTAAATTGGTTGAAAATAAGATTAAATTCGGGATTTTAAAAAAGATTGTATATAAACCTGCTTATGGTAGACATTTTTTACAATGAGAATGGTGAAACACAAGAACAGGTTTCCCAGAGAGCTGGTAGATGTCCCATTCCTGTAAATACTCAGGTTGGATGGGGCTCTGAGCAACCTGGTCTGGTTGAAGATGTCCCTGCTTATTGCAAGAGGAGGGTTGGACTAGATACCTTTAAAGGTCTCTTCCAACTCAAACCATTTTATAATTCCATGATTAGATGATATTATTTTTGGTATACCTGCAATAATGTCATAGTTTAATGCTAACGTTTTTGTATGAGTAAACAACATTCTAAGTCCTTTTTTTTGCCTAGACTAAAAAAATTAAAATTCATTATTGCTGCATTTCAGACTTCACATCATTCCTATGAAGTTTTGATGTTTTGTTATCCTTTACATTTCACTAGTTTTAGATGTAGACGCAAAGGAAGTAAAGGAATTCCACTCTTTCACTACTTTGAGCTAGTTGCTTATTGTTCGGGGTTCTTTGTGTACTTTACATGGGTTACAGTGGCAGTGTCTTAAAGTGAATTTTGGAAAGGAATACATGCTTTTGCCTGCCTTAGAAAACCTACAAAGGAACCCACAAATAGATTAGTGTAAGCAACAAAGTAGCCAGGTGGGAGTTTAATGGGCCATTAAAATAAACCTTTAGGCCCAAAATACAGCTACAAGAAACAGATGCAAGCTTCAGTGATTCACAAATGATAAGCACAATACCATTTAGCAACCACATTAAATATACATAAGGTTGTTCCTCTGGCAAAAGCTCCCAACAGATTATTCTAGCTTCTTATGGGAGACAGCAATGATACCAAAGCAGAAGGACAGGAAAAGGGCTCTGTTTCATTTGTTGACATGTTTACATCTTTGTGAATAAAATGAGTTTTTGTGTTCCTGTCCAAGGCTATGAAGTTGAGTGTGCAATAAATAGGGACACCTAAAAAGGCAACAAAAAGGCCCCTCAACTTGTGCTTTCTTGACTCAGGAAAGATTAAATTTTATGATGAATCTAGCCAGAAGAAGTTTACAAATACAAGAAAACCAGAAGAGCCAGGTCCACTCCTTTTGGACAAATAGAAAAGGAAACACTTTTGGAGCAATCCACTAGTTTCTATATATGTTTTAGATTTCCCTTCACACAGTTCTGCCATGACTCAGTATCCCTGTTCTTGTGTTTGGACACAGGATACCAAATTTCATATAGAATTGTCAGCTGGAATATGGAATGTGATTCTCACAAAGTCTTAGAATAGTTTGGGCTAGAAGGGACCTTCAGAGATTATCTAGCTGCCTGCCATGGACAGGGACATCTTCAGCTAGATCAGGTTGATCAAAGCCATGTCCAAGACTGCATCTTGGTTACAGTCTCCAGAGACATATGGTGTGTATGTATTATCACATAAACTGTGCTTACACTGTGTCAGAATAGCTTGTTCCAAACTGCAAGTGACTAAGCTGATCTAGTTAAATTATGTTAAAATGGCAGAGAAGAAATTCTAATGGTCTTTACACCTGAGTTCAACTTAAAATAAAGCCCAAGTGTCTCATCTTCACTTCTATTTTAACCAAGTTTATCTAGATGAAGATCATATGGCTTTTCTCTTTTTTAGTGACTCTACTAGAATACCCCTAGCCTACACTGTAGGTGTGCCAGCTTTAAAATATTTATGAAAATAGCACCAGCTGAATTGCTTTGTATTATGACAGGCATAATAGCTTGTACTCATTACCATAAATGAATGCATAAAACTCCTTAGGTTAAAAAAAGTTCTCCTTGATGATAAATAGGTTTTGAAAATTTGTTCAAAAGCCACAGAGATCCATTTCAAATACTGAAATTTTAAAAGGACATTTCATCTACTATGTATAATTGAAATGCTATAAAAGGTGAAAAGAAACTTTAAATGTAAAGAGATCATGAAAAATTTTACTGGAATCATAGGAACACAATAGTATGATGCACACACAAGGATGCTACTGAACCAAAACAAATGTTGTTCAGACATGGTGAGGGAATATATCTTATGTTGTTCATATTTAATTTATTTCAATTTTTTTGTTAATTTAATCATAGGGATGAATAAAGATGGGGGGAGAAGTAATATTGAAAATCTCCACTTGACGTAAGTCCCAATATATTTAAAAAAGAAATAATACTTCTGTGTAAAATCCAAATGCTACAAAAGCAGATCATTACAGATTATAAATTTTGAAAGTTATGCTATGGAGTCATTTCCAGGAAGAACATTTCAAAATTTGTGAAGGTCAGCTTGATAGTGCACAGTTTGTTATTTCTCTACTCAGACACACAAATTTCACACTCTAGGTCAGATCTCATAAGTGATCTAGGCAACCAAATTAAGAACCTAAACACAAGTTACAGTCCTCAATTCTCTCTTTCAACTGATGCACGAAATTGGAGTGCTAAAATAATGTTTCCATACCTCTTTTGTTTTAGCATATTTTCTAGGGACCTTTTTCAAAACTACCAATTCTGAGAATACCAGTTTTGACAGAGTTTAGGATTTTTCTGTCACTGAAGCTATGTGTATGAACAGGCAGCATCTCTAAAATAATCAGTCCTCTAATTGTTCTGTAATCTCATGAGAAGCTTGTAATACAGATAATCCTGAAGGATCAGGTGTATTAGAAAATGCAGCTATACTTTTGTATTTTGCAATCATTAGATATATTTCTTAGGGCAGATCTTGCATTGTCCAATCTGCTTTTCCTTTGACAGACTGAGTTGTTTTCTATTTTATTTTTTTTAACATGATGTAGAAGACAATTCCTGCAAATACTAGTAGCCTACCACTTGGAATGGGGTTGCACCAGAGTGATTTGCAGTCCCTTCTCCACATATGTCACAGAATTGCAGCACTGCAGAAGGTTGAGATTGGAAACGAATTCTGAAAGTCGTATAGTCCAACCTGCCTGCTCCAGCAGGGCCACACAGAGACAGTTATCCAGGACTGTGTCCATGTGGCTTTTGAATATCTCCAAGGACAGAGATGCCACCATCTCCCTGGGCAACATGTGCCAGTGGTCAGTCACCCTCATGGTAAAAAAGTGTTCAGAGGGAACTTGCCATGTTTGTGTCCTTTGCCTCTAGTCCTGTCACTAAGCACCACTGTAAAGAACCTACATCCTTGCCTTCAGGTATTTATAGGCATTGATAAGATGCCCACCCAGAACCTTCTCTTCTCTTCTCCAGGTTGAACCATCCCAGCTCTCTCAGCCTTCCCTCACAGTCCCTTAGCCATCTTTTGGCCCTTCAATGGTCTATCTTCCATACATCCATGTCTCTCTTGTACTGTGTTGCTCAGAACTGGACACATGACTCCAAATGAGGCCTCACCAAGGCTGAGCAGAGGGAAAGGATCACTCCCTCAATCTGCTGGCAGACGCTTTTTCAGTGCATCCCATGATACTGTTATTCATCTTTGCCATCAGGCCATATCACTGGCTTATGTACAACATGGTATCCACCTGAGGTCCATTTCTGCCAAGCTGCTTTCCAGGTGGGAAGCCCCCAACATATAATGGTTTGTAAAATGGTGCATGCAAACCCTGCTCTATCAGGGGTGGTACTTGAGTTACTTGCATCCTCAGAAAGTGCCGTCATCATTTTTTGGATTATTGCTGCTACTTCTTCCCATCACATCCTTGGAAAAAGTTCCCTAGAGCTCTTGCATTAAAAAAAAAAAAAAAAAAGTGTCACCTGCAGCTGAAAATTTTAAATACCTAGTCAATAGAGCATTTCTCTTCAGTGTTTCCTTGGTGGGTAAGTGTCTTATGAACACACAGACCTCCACAACTACCTTGTTGACTGTAGGGACTGTTTCAGATCTCACTGCAGAGATCCATCAGTCACATACATATCTTGAATATAAGTAAAGGCCCAACACATATAAACTACGCATAAACCCCCATAGAGCTGACTGAAAACATCTAATCAGGTTTCTTAACCTCTGGATTCAGCCCTGTAGAATAAGATACCACTGAAATCAGAGAAATTGAAGTTGCAGGTTCCCATCAACTTTCAGCTTCAGCGGGCTCAGTGTGAGGCCAGAAGAGTCTCAGTGCTGGACAAAACAGTAAAACCTACATGCAAGAATAAATGCTGGTTTCATCACTGTGGGTTTTTTTATTTTAATGTTAGTATTGACTTGCCTTCCCTAAAATCCTTTGGAAATCTTTAGAAAATCCTTTGGAAAAGATGTATTTGCCCTTTAGTTTCCCCTGATACCTTCTCAGTAATCTTCCAGTGACCTTTCTCCCACTTAACTGGAGTATTTAAACTGTCCAGACTACCCATTGACTTGCTAAACAGGATTAGGAGAAGAAAAATAGCACTTAAACTTGTTTAGAGAAGTGAGCTGTATTTCAGACAACAGGATAAGACTCAATCTATAACAGACATAGTCAGGCTGGTATTACTCAGTCTAGAGTTAAAAACAGTGGTAAGCTTTCCTTAGAGTAATGGCTCTCTCTGCTTTAAAGTGCTATCAGAGCTGAGGAGAGGAAGTAATCTCAGAGATTAACTGTTAAAGTGCTACAAAATAGCTAAAATACAATTTTTTTTTTTTCAGCAAGCAGACCTATATTTAAACTGCTGTATTTTTTATGATTTTTGCAAACAAAAGTTGTGACAAAGAGGTCTACTTTCAAATAAAGTCGAATCATTGTTTTTATTTTCTTATGAGTCTTGTCCAACTAGAGATATTGCATATTCAATGAGGTTCTTAATTTCACCTCTGTGTTTTTAAAGAAACATCCTAATTTTCATATATAAAATTGACCGGTAAGCGAACAAATTATTAAACAAGTAAATGAAAACACATAAAACAAAGGAAGAGTGTATAAAAGGTATGAGGACTGTATAAAAGGTTCTGTTAGTAACATCAACACCTGACTGTATAACTCTCCATTTCCCTCATGAGGAAAATGTAAAATGTTTCACTTTTTTTTCTTAAAAAAGAAAAAAAAAATCCTGTTTCTAATTTACAAACATACACACACTCAAACAAAGGTACACACATACATACAGGTATCTCTGTGATATTTGG
The DNA here is from genome assembly GCA_013400415.1 of Scytalopus superciliaris. Taxonomy (NCBI): domain Eukaryota; kingdom Metazoa; phylum Chordata; class Aves; order Passeriformes; family Rhinocryptidae; genus Scytalopus; species Scytalopus superciliaris. The sequence goes on along the minus strand of VXBX01008166.1, from coordinate 165,034 downwards.
GATTTTTCTTAAGACTCCTACTTTTGCATCAGCTAAGAAAATGTGTTTGCCCTAATCATTACTAAGAGCAATAACACTTATCTCTTAAAATTCCTTTGGAGTACACCATCTCTGTTTTACACTTCCATGCACAGTGTGCAAGCAGGAAGAGAGAATAAAACAAGACAAGAATTAACTTGCTTTACTAAGCTGAATTTCCAGTTCATCTATTTATAGCAGCAGTGGGGCATAAGCTAAATAGCATTATGCAGGTTTATGCAAATTGTTTAGGATGAAAGGGGAGCACAGGTGATAAGAAAATAAATATAGCATTGAAGGCCACCGGAAGTCTGTCTTAGTGTTGAGCAATGATCTGACTAAAGGAATAGTAAACACACCACAACATAGCCTTTTTATACTTTTAACACCCTGCAGTTGTAACCTTAAAGAGGAGGGTAGCTCCATCTTGAGGATTTAAACTCAAAATAGATCCACTAACATATGTCCTGTTAATTTGACCTAATTAGTTGTTGCTGGTTGCAGGACTTACATGAAGAATCTCATTACATAGATTAGAAATAAAACGGAGAGAATCTTGGCCCTTGGTGGAGATCAAGTGGAACAGCAGTTTAGTGTCTGATAAATGCTGTTTCTGGGTACTCTGGTCTTTGCAAGGGGATGTTAGAGGAGGTGAATCTGTAGTAAGTCTCTTCTGCGACTCAGCCTTCTGTAACAAGCTTATCCTTCTATTTGAAAAGCAACATTAAGATGTTTTTTAATTCCACTGTTTTTTGGTGTGGTTTCCCTGGGTTTACTAGAAAAACAACACAACAACTACAAACAACAAACAAACAAAAAAAAAAAAGAAAAAAAACACAACCAAAACCCTCCCCCCCCCCCCCCCCCAATCTGTATTCCATCTGTATTCCATTCTATGATGAAGTATAAGTACTAATTGGCAGAGAACACACTGGTTGTCAGTAGTATGCAATATTCTGAAACTATTCTTGGCTTTATAGTTATCATCAGAAAACAATAAAAGTAGTATGAAGGGGTAATTCTTTCTTCCAGTAAGAACTGACTAAAAATATATTACTTTGTCTATTGGTATTGCTAAATTCATATTGTCAGTATACTTTTCACTCTTTGACAGGAGCCTCTGCAAAGGCAAATACACAGACTTTTAGAACACTTACTCAAGAGAAACTCCCAAATGAAACTAGTGTGGAGCTCTGCCCAAATCAGAAGTCCAGAAGGCAGCCTCAGGTCTGGCACTTGAAGAAGCTATTTACAGAACTTCTAACGAGACAACTGTGATGGAAAGTCATAGCAGAGCACACTCTGAATATTACTTAGAGTGAAAACTTGACATATTGAAAATAGATGTGGGATTAAAAGAAAAAATCTGATGCAACTGATAGTCTTCATTAATAAAAAAAAACGTTTACAAAACTTTCCATTCATAACTAATAATACATGCTTACCATGCTTTAGCATATGTGATTCAGGAATATATGTGCAGTGTAATCTAGAGATAAGTAAAACAGGAAGAGAACAGATCTGCTGAATATGAATTACTGTTTAATGTGTTTTTTTAAAATGGATGTATCAGAAATGCGGTTAGGAGTTAATGGTGTAATTCAGTTATAATTTCCGTCTTTATTTTTGCTTACAGCTTGTCTTTTCCTTTCAAGGGATTCAAGGGATTACACTAACCAAAATGTTTGTCCTTATACACACTCTGAAATACATCTAAACTACATTTCATTAGGCAAAAAATAAAACACTATAGGCTCTGAGCACAGCCATAATCTTGCCTTAGAAAATAGAAATATTAATATAAAGAGGAGCAGAAGTCTTTCTTGGGAAATAAGCATGATTATAATGTTGCCTAAAATACCTAGGAAGAAAACTTCCACGACAGGGCAAGGCAGAGAAAAGATCCTTTACTATGAGTTTAGCTATAGCAATCCATGACGCGCGTGCCGGGATCACAGAATTCTACAAATTTATGATTCTACTTAATTTTCCTATCTAGAAAATACATCCAATGTCTAATTAGCCCACCCCCCTGCTATCTATAACCACCCCCCCAGGAACACCCCCTTAGAATTGAGTCGGTGGTCCCAAGACCACTCCTTCCTCCCCCCACCCTCATCTTCATCACATTACGTCTTCTATTTGGAGTTCTTCCAGTCCCCTCTAACCCCATCTCTATACTACGACTAAACAATATTGTATTTTGACTATACATGTTCTAGTAGCTATCTGAACACAGCCTGATATCTCCCCCTTAGCACAGAAACAGGCTTCAAGAATGTGACACAGAGGTTAAAATCCAGCTTAAGTATTTGGTACAGGGGTTATACTACTTTTTAAATGCAAAAGACTATAAAGCTATATAAAACTACATTAAAATCTGTAACTATATTAAGGCTTATGGCAACAATAATATCAGGGCTAATACAACTGCAGTGAATATTAAAACTTCCTTTGATTTTGTGCAACAGGATTAGATTCATGTAATGTTGTTAAACACTACCAGCACCCTGATGCTAGATATTTACAGAACTCCTAAAATGAGAATGGAATGTGTGATGTTGGTCTAAATTTTACTGAGTTCATTTTACAGCTAAAGGATTTTTAAGAATACTTTGGTCAATCAGATCACCTGCATAACAAAAATTTTCACCAAATCTGCTAATGGGTTTGGGAAATCTTCACTGTTCTATTCTAGGGAGAAGTACTAGTCTAGGGAATGGGAGAAAAGGGCTGAGTTTTCCAAAAATTTTACTATATAATAGTCATTAGATAGCTTCCATTGTAGATGAAGAACAAATAAATCAGAGTTGATGCACTACTGATGGAGAAAATGAATGACTGGTCAAAAGCTGAAAGGATCCAGCTGACCTGCTATGAATCCATGATGGCTGAAAAGCACATTGCTTGCTCACTGAAGAGATTCATTAGTATTAATATAGAAGTTCACTAGGTCACAGAAGTCTCATGCTCTCCTGGAAGGCTTAGAACAGAAGAGAGAGGTAAAGGATTCAAATGTTCTTAACATCCATACTCTCTGCTCTGCAGAGGTCTGGAGAAAACCCATCCCCATTCTCTGCTGTCAAATCAACCACTTTAGGCATATTATTTTTCAGCCAAATCTCCTAGTTGTTTCAGCAAAAGTCTTGTCTGACAAGTGACTTGAGGTCAAGGCTTTAATGTAATTTTCTTCTGATCTGATTTTTATTTTGTCCAATAGATTACATAATTAGATAGACTTCTGTACAGATAGAACTGTGATTAAAATAATCTCAGTGAAAAAAACACGGTCCAATGGAAACTGAGTGAACAAAACTGCTGTTGCTAGACCTGAGCAGGTTTGTCACTGAGTGAATAGTATTATAACCTAAATTTAGCCTTGAAAGACTCATCTCTGTTTTCTAAAACTGGTTCTTGTATGAAGAAGCACAAGAAAAAAAAAAAAGTGATTTTGGAGAACAGTGCTGAGGTTAGACTCTAATCTAATGACTGAACTTGTAGGTTTTGTAAGGCTTTCACTTACTTTCAGTGGGCAAAGTTTATTTCAGCTCTGTAACAGAAATGCTCTAGTTAGGGCAATTCAAAGTTTCAGCTAAAGTTGTTTAACTGTGGAAGTGCTATGTAGGAGAACTATCTGTTTCATTCCTCTCCATCAGAATGCATGTAACATAAATCAAACTTTAAAATCACAATTAATTTTAAGAAAAAGTCATTATGATGCTTAAGAGATCTGTTCAAACAGTGTTTCAGTAGCCTCACACAAATCTAGTCTATATTTCTTGAAATAAAATTGTGAACAGAGTCCTCATATTGATTTCAAATGAAATCTGTGCATGATTTGGAAAAACATACTTTCACTCTTTTCAAACCTTTCCTCAAAAATCTAGAAAAAGTGGTGAATCTATTTCAGAGACCCATGAGAGGAGAAAAAGTTTTGAATTTTTATGCTTAAATGAGGCAATTCCTACCATTTTCTGCAGGACCTCTTCTGTCCACATCACTGCTTTTCTCTCACTAGATACATTTCTTTGGTGGCACTAACAAGCTGTGCCTGCTAGAATGAGTCTGCAGAAATTTCTCAATAGGTTTTTGCAGAGTCCGTACTCTTACTGTCAGAGAGGATGAGAAGAAAAAAGATTTCTATCCCTGTCTCAGATGATGGAGCACAGCATTCTGTTACAGGTAGGTGAATACTAAATATCAGTAAAAGATGAAAATAATTGCAATCCTTACTCAGATAAAAATTAGCACAAGAAAAAATTCTATTGATGCAAAACTTTTATTATGCTTAATTATAAAATTGTTATGAATCTCAAGAGCTCTACTTTTATGAAAAGTATTGCTTTTAAAGATGATCTCCAGCCAGTGCATCATGCAGTGAGTGCTTGAAACTCTTGGAGGTGATGAGACACAAAAAGCAAGCATTGAGTTCAGTAAAGTAAAACAAGATGGACAGTGAAAAATAATTGTTAAATGGAGAATCTACATGCACAAATTGAATAAAAATAGATGTTCTGAAGTTCTCAGTAGCTCTTTGATTCAAGACTGTTACTATGTTCTAGTAAAAGGTAGTTAGAATTCTGCTTAGTGTAACCTAGATTCATATATTGCCCAACACTCTATGAAGAATTGTTTTCTACTTCCAGTGACTCAAACAACCAAGAGTTTGCCTCTTACAAAAACATTGAAAAAACAGACAGGTTTTGCAATGCAAAAGATGATAAAGCTGGGCTCTAATCACTCCTTTCTGTCAATATTACATTTATTCCCAGACTAGTCTCTCATTACAAATGCAAGAGCATGCAACAAGAAGAGTGGACTTGGATTTGGCCAACATCCAGAACTCTGAGAGCATTAAATACCAAACCAGCCTCATATCTTCCTTAGAAATGAGGCAGAGGTGCACTACAGACACAAAATGTTGCTCATAGTTTAAAAAACCCCAATCAGGTTGTTGTCATCTGCAGCAGATAACTTTGGTCAGAAAATATGGTACTGTGTCAAGTGCATTCCATTAGTTTTACAGCTGGTTATTTGCTTTAATAATGTATCTGTCTCAGACAAAGGTTCTGAGGTTTCCTCTTTACATTTGTGAAATCAGGTGCTAAAAATTAGGTTTTTCACTATGAAGAGCATGGCCAAGTATTTGCCCTGTGATGTGAAACAGTGTATTAAGGATGGAAGAGTTTCATTAATCACTGTTTGGCATTTCCATGCTGCTACCGTGTCTAAGGAAGATGAAGCTTCAACAGTTTACTGCTTCCCCTTGACCTGATAAGAATGGAGATGTAGGTGTCTCATACACATTGGCCTTCTCTGCTGTATGTATGTACTAACTAACCCAGCCTGAGATTGTAAGAAGGACAAAAATAACCTAAACTACAGGGTGCCTTGTAGGGAATTACCTTCCATTTCCCCAGCAGCAAGCTGAGAGCCAGAAGAAAGAAATGGTAATTGCTAGCATGACAACTCTTTCAGTGGACAGTTCCCAGGGCTGGGCAACTAGGTGCCACCTCTTATGCAGTGTGAGATGTGAAATATTAATTAATCCCTCAGGATATATGAGCTCAGAAGAAAGCTGAGGACAGGTTAAAATGAAACTGTGTGTATTTGTCTAATATACGTGTGACTGAAGTGAATTTATGCACCAAAGTGAACAAAGAGATAAATTTTTTTAAGCTTTCCAAATACACTAGTGACAGAGCAAAATAAAGGAAGCCTTTTTTTGTTTTGTTTGTCAGATTTAATTTCATTTCAGCTGCACATTTCCTGTTTCTAGTACTCAGGCCAGCAAATACAAACTCTTTACTTTCTTCCTGAAGGAAGTTACAAAAGTCTAAATATCAGCTAGTTTTACAGTTCTGCAGTGTTTGACGGTCTAAGCCACAGTCCAGGAAACCACCATGAGTTGCACCACATGAACACAGAGAAAGGGACAGTCATTACCTCGTGTAGATACTTTGAATCTCTAACACACAAATTCCAGCATTGTTGATTCGTTCCCTTTTCCTAATGAGTTCTGTTCAGGTTCAAAAGAATGACGGCATACTGAGTCTGTAGAGTTAGGACTAATATGAAATACTAAAATACTAATATAGAAAATACTATCCAGAAGTGAAGTATAATTATCACCCATAGCTATAACAAATCTCAAAGAATCCGTGCCTACTGCTAATCTTAAGGCTCTTCAGCCCAAATCTGGAGCCGGAATCTGACATCACTGACACAAACCCCACTGATTAGATCTTCAACCTACCCAAGATAGTAGGCTTCTGCTTTGATTCTTGAAAGTATCCCTGCACTGCCTTTAAAAAGCTAAATATTCATAATCTTAGTCTTTTATTTTGACATATTCCTAGCCCTGAATCTTACAAATGCTTGACCCAAAGCCAAAATTAGATACAATGGTTACAGAAAAACACATTGCAGTGTACTCTTTGGTGGCAAATTGTTAATAGTGGTATGTGGTAGCAGCACTACAGGCAGAACTAGAGCGTTTTTTTCGAAAACAACACATCCAAATTCTAGATGAGGCACCAAGTGCAATTTTGTGTGGGAGGATATTTAACTCCTGTCACAAGAGTAGCCCTTCATAGTCAATGACAGATTTATACTTCCAGACAGGCAGAAGTGCTCAGAGAAATGTGTTTTCTTGAAAATTTTCTCATTCACTACACTTTTTCCAACAGCTTCAGAGTCTAGGCGATAAACCCAGTGATATTAGAATGTTTATTTATGCAGACAAGACTTTATTTCACCTGTATTTACAAATGCATACATATTTTTGTATATTTACACGTGTATGTATATTTCTCTGTATTTCTCTGTCTTCATATGCAGATTTCGTGTATTTGTATACCAATACATACGCGAATGGCTGTCAGGGCGGGCGGGCAGCACAGGGCTGTCAGCCAGCCCCCGGTGCCTCCGGAGGGGCGGCGGGCGCCGAGCAGGGGGGCGCGGGGCGCTGCGCTGGGGCGGGCGGTCCCCCCGCCGCCCCCGGACCGCGGAGCCCCGGCGGGGACGTGTCCGGCTTCCCAAGCGAGCGGCGCGCAGGCGCCCCTCCATCCCCAGCTCCGGTGAGATGCTCTCGGACGTTGGAAGGGGATCGCCCTGCCTTTCCCTGCCTCCTGCCTTCTTTCCGGCCCCTCTGCCGCACTTTTTCTCCAGACCCGTGGCGGGGNCCCCACGGGAGCCCGTTTGCAACCCGCTCTCTGTAGCTCCCGCTCCTTCAAATAGCGTTATTGGAATGGAGACCCGCCTGTTGATTATCCCCTTCTCTAAGCTTCCACCCACCCTTTGCCCCCACCCCTCCTCCGTTTGATTCCAAACCTTCGGATGGTGTTTTGGTGTCATTAGAAGATTAACATCCCTGGAGCACCAGGGGAGGAGGAGTAGGAGAAGGAGGAGGAGGGTGGAGGGGAGAGCGAGACAGCAGGCAGGAAGGTTGGCACATTAACACGAGTGAGACTCTCCTCCCGCCGTCCCTGCCACCCCCGGCTCCTGGGTGGCAGCGGAGGGGGCGTTTGCCGGCGCGGCGGGGTTGCGGACGGAGGGCTGCGGGAGCGCCCGGGACCCGCGGGGGCTCCTCGGCGCAGCCCCCCTCTCTTTTATGAGCAGCGAGACGGCGGAGCGGCAGCGGGGGACACCAGGAGGAGCATTTCTTCCCCGGGGTTTATGAATGGCACTGACATGGAGGAAATACCGTTTCAGAAAGTCAAGACCAAGAGGAAGAAGTGCTGCCACTGCTGCTGCTCCCCGCCGGCTGCCGCGGCGTCAGGAGCGGGAGCCGGGCTTGGGGACCCCGCTCCCTTGCTGCTGCTGGATGCCATTGCCTGCGAGGACGAGTTTGACTGCAAGGAGCTGGAGGCTCTCTTCCAGAGCTACAACCTGAAGCTGGAGCAGACGTCCACCCTCAAGGCGCTGGCTGTCCTCATTGTGCTCACCGCCAGCCTGGCCCTAGTGGAGCTGCTCTCCGGCCCCAGCCTGACCATCTCCAAAGGTTCGCACCCGGTGCACTGCATCATCTTCCTCTCCCTCTTCATCGTCACCAATGTCAAGTACCTGCAGGTCACCCAGCTGCAGCAGATCGTCAAGCTCACCTTGCTCTTCAGCTTCACCTTCTCCTTCCTCTGCTGCCCCTTCTCGCTCGGCGCCTACGGCATGGAGCCGCCCAGCGCCCCCGAGCAGGGCATGTGGCAGCTCATGCTGGTAACCTTCGTGTCCTACTCACTGCTGCCCGTCCGGACTCTGCTGGCCATCGTCTTCGGGCTGGTGGTGTCCGTCTCCCACCTCATCGTCACCGCCACCTCCGTCAGTGCCAAGCGGCAGCGGCTCTGGAGGACGGTGAGAGGCCGTGCCGGGCACTGCAGCATCGCCGAGCCGCGCGGTGCCTGCCCGGGGGGGAGCGGAGGGGCGGCCCCGAGGGGAAGGGGCGAGCGCGCACCTGAGCCGCGGGCGACCGTGGCTGTAGTTCCCCAAAGTTTCCGGGAGGCAG
>VXBX01008166.1:9289-156177 GCA_013400415.1 Scytalopus superciliaris | reverse complement strand
TGGGGAGAGGGAACCCCTCGGCTTTGTCTCTCCGAGGAAAACCGCGGAGAGGACAGGGGAGCCACCTCTGCCGTGCCCACGCGTGGGGCGAGTTCAGAGCGCAGCATGCACAGTCAGTGCAATACAGAGCGTATCCCTAAAACCGCTTGGCTCGGTACAAACTTGGCACAGACAATAAGCTGCGTGTGGTAATAACACTCCCACAGAGTTGGTTCGTATCCTTGCTGTCTCTCTCAGCCGTGGACCCTTCGTGCCCACACACAGCCTATCTACGGGGGAGGCTCTGAAGACACGATCTGAAATAGCTGGGACACTAAAAGAGGGAACCCCACCTCGCTGTTCTGACAGCAAGCGCGGCATTCCCCCTTCAGCTTTCCCAAGGCGGCTGCTGCCCCCTCTCCACAGACATTACCTGCTATGTCAGTGAACTTCCTAGCGGTTCCCTTTCCCCTCTGAATGAATCCAGCAAAACCTCCCTCTGCAGCAAGCATCTTTGGAAACGTGCTACTGCACTCTCCCCTCCTCCCCCGAGGAGCTATTTATATCCCTGCAGGGCTTTCTCCGGCTCTCGTGGCCTGATGGGCCGCACTGGCAGGGGGAGGAGGTTGAGGAGATGCGCGCATGGGAAACGCTGGGGCTGGCAGTCGGGGTTTGCTGCTGAAGGCTCTGTTTTGTGGTGCCTGTGAACCACTGGGAAAGAGAAACTGAAAAATTTGTGTGTCCTCCTTCCCATGCATTGACTATGTCTGCCCTCAGGGGAAGCACACGGGTACTGTGGTCCAGATTGGTGTCAAACAACAATTTAATACATAATTGAAATACTCTGCAGAATCCTGGTATCATTCTCCATGACTGTGTAAGGCTGTGTTGTGATGCTAGATTGCACACAGCTGGCATGGGCATAAACACTGGCATAAGCAGGATTGTATACCTGTGTGTCCAGAACTGTGAATTCCTGCCTCCTGCTTCCATGCTCACACAGACACACACAGCCCTCAGTGTGACATATATGCACAGACTAGAAATACACGGGGACAATCACTGAGTTGGGTTACTGAGACAAACAGGATTATTCATGGCTTCACGCTGCTGAGCTGGTGGACAAAATAAATTGTATATTTTGAAAGGGAAGCAAGAGATAAGCTGAGCTTTATGATTTACCCAGATAATCTGATGTCTATTTTTAAATATGTGATTTAGAGTTTCCATGAGAGGGAGAGCTGATGAAATGCAGGAGCACCAAGAGGAGCCTTCCTTAAAAGCATACAAAAGGATGCTAAAACCACTAGAATATTCTTTTTGAGTAGAGTTGAAGATAGCTCCTTTTACTGGAGTACCAATTAGTCCTTATGGGAGTCCAGGCTATCCTGGCTCCCCTGACACACAGGCAGATTTTCCTTGATGCCAAGTTGCAGCTCAGTGTGGCATCTGCTGTTCTAGATGAATAACATAAAGAAGCTGACAATAACGTCTGCTCACTAAATTATCTAACCAAGGTCGTGAATGTGAAACATTTTGAAGAGAGAAAAATCTGCTAACTCTCTCCCTTCACGCTAGTTTAACTCAGTTATTCAACAGGCGAGAAGCTGGCTTAAAAATATGTAGAAGTAGTTGACTAACATCTGATGTAACATATGTATGTTTCTTCTTCATCACCCTCTCCCCCCACCAAAGTAATTTCAGTGGTTTATATGCAGTCCCCAGAGCAGTATGCTTTGCTGATAACAGGAGGCAGAAACCAGCTCTGAGACAAGGAAAATAACTGGTCTGTGAACTTATGTTGCACAGAAATGCACACTGAGTTGTGGCATATTTTCAAGAAAAGGTCTTATGATTTGAAGATGATCTTGTGTATAGCAGGGACTCTTCTCTTACACAGAAGTTTTAGGCTTTTCCAAAGAACAGTTTCACAATGGTTGGAAATTTAAAGGTACATAAAGGCTGCATCATCTGAATTTTAGTTGCTTGGCCTGGGAGTAGCTGAGCTTTTTTTGTAAAGGCCAGAATGGATTCTGCCTTGCAGACAGGATCTGCTTTCCAGGCACTGGATATTATAATGACCACCCCAGTGCCTGTAGACACAGCATGCAGGTGGCCTGTCAGGGAAGTAGGACTGCTCTATGCAGAGCTGCAGTAGTGTGAAAGGGCTCTGTTTTTAGTCCCAACTCCTTGCTCCCTAGCCCCAAGCAAGTGCATGAATTAAAATTTTTAAATAAAAATCTGCAGTATCCAGAAATGCACCAATCACTGAGACCACTGCTCTGTTAAAAAAACCCTATCATTTTTTCTGTGATTCAGGCATCTTGGGAACCAACTTGTGCACCAATTTTATTTTTGTTTAGCCTGAGCTTTAAGAGAGCATAGAGCTAGTAACTTCCACAGAGACTGAATTGGAAGGTTGTCAGCAAGACCAAGCACTTCATGTTGTGTGAAGTTCAACCCATTAAAAAACAGGCATAGCCAAGTTAAGAGATTTGTTCTGAAATGAGCTTTTGGATGCACATCTTCTGTTTCACGCTATCTGAGGAATCCCTGTTTGCAAGTCTTTGAATGCCAAAAGCCTAACTTCAGTAGTGCTGAATCAGACCCTGAATGGGTCCCATGGCATGCTTAGAACTTGCATCCATGTAAATATACAAAGTCTTTATATAGTAACACCAATGTTCTTTGTGTCAGAAGTTTGTCACAAGGTCTATAGAATAAAGCCCATTTAATTTGCAAGTGATAGTTTTCCAACAGCACAGTTACCTGTGAGTGGTCTGTGGAGCTCATGTCATTACATGTCATGTCATGTCAGAGTTGAGACATAGGTGTGCGTAAATCCAAGAGGAGAGGAGGAAAGCAAGTAAAGGGAGGTAATGAGAGTCAGGAAAGTAATGTTACAGGATTTGAGCTTCACCTTTCCACTCAATAGCTTTTTTTGGATCAAATGAAAGATTCCAATCTGCTAATATTGCTCATTTCTTAAGAGAAATATAGTAATAGATAATACATATATATATGTAAATTTAATATAAAAAATAGATGAAGTACTTGCAGGCAATCTTCCCATTTGGAATAAGTTCTTGTCAAAAGGCATGCTGACTTCACAGCTGGTCTTGCATGTCTTACATGACACTGTAATAAGGATGTAAATGGCGTATATTATCAGTATCACATTGCTCACATTAGTTGGACTCTTCTCCCTTCCTTTGGAACCGTAGAACAAAATACTCCTGCCATATAACATGACAAGGAATCCACAGATGACTGAACCTACAAATGAAGTTTTAACATCTTGGACTCTTGTCTTTTTATTTTCCTCTACAACTTCCAGATATATGTTAAGTGCTTCAGAGCAGTTACAGAAATGCAGAACCCTGCCCAAAGGAGCTTAGTTGAATTTCTGTTGTGATGCAGTGAGTGGGTGTTAGAGACTTTAAGGACAGATGGGGTAAGGAAGGCAAAGGCTGCTCATAGAAATTACTCAGTGGTGGCATTGGCACAGTCTCATTCTTGCTGTTAAATAACTTTTTCTGGCCTTCTAAATCTTTTTGTCCCTTTTAAAAAAAAAATGTATGCTTATTTCCAGAAAATTCAAAAGCAAGTCATACACCAACAAAGTACCCTTACATATCACAGAAGTCTTTGTGAAAGAACAAGTCTTTTGTGAAAACCAAAATTACAACATGAGTAACAAAGAGCAGAAGAAAGAAAGGTGCAATCATAAACTAGTGGAAAAAAAATTCTCAGAAGTGTGGTAAAAATAAATATAGTTTTTGGGTAGTATTTTTGGGTCTGCATTTAAATTTGATTTTATGCATGTACTTATTTATTTGTATGATTCAACAAGTACCAAAAATTGTAGTGTGGAATGGATAGGCTATGTAAAGGATAATGTGGCAAAAATTGGTATAATTTATTTAAAATAATTTATTTGATCCTTACAGTTGTATTTTATCTTAGCTCTTTGCAGGTCAGTGTGATAGTAGTCTAGAATATTGCAAGGACTTGTCATGCCAAAGTTCATCTTATTCCTGCTAGTGTTAATCTCCACACCTGCGAGGGCCGTTGACCGAGGGAGGTGGACTCACCAAGAACCACACGCACACACCAGTGGTGGGCTCAAAGTGAGCTAAGCTTTATTCAAAATGGGGGATTTTATAGGGAAGAACTGGGGTAATTATGGGATGTAGGGTAGTGACAGGGATGGGATTGGATGGAACGGGGGTGGAGTTTGTAACTAGGGTGACGGGACAGCGAATCGGGGAACAGCCCCGCAAATAACCAATAGGGATCCAGGGTTCGGGAGAATCGGCGGGAAAGTCCGAGGGTGAAGCGGGAAAACCATGAGGGGGAAGAACAAAATGGAGGACTGAGGGGACAACAACAATCAAAACCGCCATAACAACGATTAACCTTAGAAAACACAGTAACAGAACTAATCCACTCTCTTTTACGTTATTCATAACACAGTCCTTTTCCGTGAGCAAGTCCAATACCGCCTCCAGGAGGGGTAGTAATACTAATACTCTTGTTAAAAGTCCAATACCATCCTTTTCAAGGGAGGGTGGTAAAGCTGGTAAATGTGCTCTCCTTTGGTGGCTCGACAGGGTCCTCCTTGTATGTCCAGCGGGAAAAGTGTTGTTTCCATTTTTCGTACGAGTTGCCTTCCCCGACACACACCTTTGTCTCTCACACAGAAAGTAGAGCCTAGTAGCCTAATAAAGGGGTTGTAAATCAAAGACAGCTCAACTCCATTGTCATTATTATTCAGTGCAAAGCTCAAGTTTTCTCCTTCATGCATATAAAATAGTGCTGAGGGACTGTACTAGTTCATTCTCTGTGATGCTTTTCAAATATTAGTATCAAGAATATCTCTGATATTGCAAATATAACTATGCACTAATAAACTGTTTGAATTCACTATTTTCCTCTCTTTACAAAGATGGGAACTGCTGTTATTGAGTTTCCCAATATCTGTGTGTAACTAAATTTCATTTGACATAAGTCCTTATTGAAAGATTGGTGAAAATTTTTTATTTTTTTTTCCTCTTCCTAATTTAAGGGGGATTTTAATCTCAATTTGTGGCATAGGGTTTGCCAGGTATTGACCACATTCCTTTTATCTAGAGGCTAAAGTATAGGATTTTCTATGGATTGTAGAGTTAAGGGTCTTTTTCCAGAGAGATTAGTGTGCTCTTGGCTTCCTGAGTCTGCAGATTTCTGACACTGCTACTCTTCGTGGGTTTGCAAAAAATAACAGCATACTGATGGTTCTGCCTGGTTGAGAAACAAGAAGCCTTTGGGAAACTGTCAAGAATCAGAGACTTAGAGAAATAGTAAACAACAATTCATCTGAGGTTATTTGTTATTAATAGGCAAGATCCCACTATCACTGAAGAAAAAGAAGGTTTCTATGCAAAAATAATAAAACCCCAGCTGACAGTCATACACTCAGTTTCTACCCTCTTTCCTTGATGTTATGCTCACCCTTCCCCTGTTTCTCCAAGTCCTAAGTGTGGTGGCTTCATTCTGATGATGGCGTTGCCTGTGTTGACAGCATCTGGAGTCTTTCAGAGGAGAGAAGAGAATATTCATGTTAATGGCTTCCTCTTGTTTGCTTTAGGGTCCACTTGGGGACATTTTGGTGTTTGCTGACATGCATTTCACTTTCTTTACTGGTCTATAGCTCCATGTTTCATCCAAATTTATTATATATGTTTTCTTTTATGTATGTTAGACATTTGTTCTTTGTTCTCTTGCTACAACTAGTCCCAGATTTGTCCATCTTCATGTTCACATTTCTTTAACTGATCATTGGGGAGTCATTTTTATAGCTATGAGTGTTGTCTTCAGTACAAAGTCTATGCCCAACCTTTTATGATCTCATGCATGTACTCTACACGATCTCCTGTATCTCCACTTCTCAAGATCTGTACTGTGTTTCCACAGGCCTACATTTCTACATAGTACGTCCTTACATTTTAGTCATAAAACTGTTGTGCTATCATACAAAGATAGGCAAAAGTAACATAGATGAGCTATAGACATCTGGTTAATTAGGAAAAACGTTTAAACCAGGTAAAACAATATGCACAGAAGTAAAAAAAAATGTAGCCTGAGAAGCTAAACTTTTAGTTCAGAGCAAGCCTGACATGGAGATCTCACAAAATCGGTGAGTAGCCTATGGCTTTTTACACAGTAATAGCAATGGCCATACAATATTACAGGGCTATAAGATTGCAGTCCTTTTTAACATGTGTGTGGCTTAGACTGCCACCAGAAGTCTTATTCTTACTTTTACCTTAATGCCAACCAAGTGAGCAAAATGGTGTCTTCATTTCAAAATGGTAAAATGCTTTTATCTAGATCCTGGTTAATAGCAAAACTTTGCATGTGATATTAGTAATTAGGGATTGTATTTAATTTGCATACTTACTGTGTGGTAAAGTGATTTTCATATGTATTTGTGCAGCTCTGAGCGCAGGGGCTACCAATTTAGGTTTAAAGATCTTTGATGCTTCTGTGGGATAAGTTATCGAGGGTTTCTATTTGTTTCTACCTTAATTGTTTACTTTCTGAACGTGTAATTTTTGATATATTCAATGCCAAACTCCTATAGAGGAAATGTTGATGATAGGGAATAGTTTTTCTTGGTGTGGTCTGATCTGCCATTTCTTTTTCTGGATTCAAACTTTTTTCCCCTCCATCTTGTTTTCTCCAGTTATTAGTATAGTGCAGTGCTTTTCTGTACAGAAACAGTGTAATACAACAACTAGGTAGTGCAGCTTTCAATTTCTTTTCATCCATTTTAATCACAACCCTGAATGTCTGCATGCCTATATTAGATGGTCCTCAATAACTAGAGCAGAAGTGTTCTTTCTAGCATCTTGTTATCTCATTCTGTCAGTTTAGATGCAGCGCATTCTTACATTCCAAATTCTATCACCATTCCAGAAAACATTAGCGAGCATAAAATAATATTTTTTATCTATCATGGTTAGTCACCATCTTTTACTTTCTAAGATTCAAAAGGCCATATACTCCTGTCTTCACTTCCCTTTTTTGTGCTACTGTGAAGTAGTACAAAACATAACTAAATGCAGGTGGCATGTATGTAAAGAGGAGAATGGGCCAGAAAAGTGTTGTTCCTTGTAGCTTGTAAACTCTTGGTTGTGCCAAAAGGGAGTAATTGTTAGAAACTCTTTTATGAGTATGGGAAAGGAATGGCATGGCTTATGCAGGTTTCATGTTCTTATTAATTCATAATACGTTATAAGAAGATTTCATCTAAGACTTGAAATGCTCATGCTTTATGACAGGAAGAAGTCAGGCAATATTAACTCCTACAAGACCCTTGCTGTTAGGAAGGAGAGGAAAGAATAAAAGCAGAAGAGACTGATTCAAGTTTTGGGGCTGCACTTTGTCTGGCTTTCTATGATGGATGGGTCTGAGAAACCATCCATAACTAGAATGCAACCCACATGTTTTGTTTCAAAATTTCTGGAATGTGTGATTTACTTCCTTACTTTCTTCCTCTGGGGAACTTTTTCATGGAAGGAATTTGTTTTGCTTCAAATTTTTAAGATACAGATATTTGAGGAAACAACATAGTTACTACTTTGTCCACCTTTTTTTAATTTTGTAAGAACTTACTGCATGAGCTGATTCATGAAAGAAATAAAATCATCAAGCACGTTATATATACAGGAAACCTGTTTTCTCCATATAGTGAAAAACCTCAAGAAATACGGATCTACTGTGGCTCTAAGGCAAGACTTAAAGTGCGACAAAACAGTTATTTCTTTCGTTGTGGTTCAGGAACTACAGAAGTCTTTTGTCACCCAGAGGTGCACCTTGCAAGAAATCATCTATATGTGGCTAGTATGAAAAATGTTATAGAACAGTATTTCACTTTAGCACCACCTCTCAGACATTCGTTCTGGAGCAAAGTCTTCATTACTGGATTCAGTAACAAGTGGTTGTGCATCCTCCTATGCAACTTTATAGTAGCACCTTTCATACAGTGGTTAACACATGAAGGAATGCTTAACGTGAAAGTTGTGGGGTTTCTCATGGGTTGCTCATTCACACTACAACTGAGATAATGTTTGTCAATTTCCATAAATCTGCTTATGATTATCTCTTAGAAGATGAAAGCAATTATCCACCCACACAAAATTAGAAAATGAAATAACACTAATAAACAGAGTTTTAAAAGAGATTTACATAAAATATAACCTTAATTTGAAGTATCAACAGGCTGAAAAAGAATATTGTGCTTGAGCGGAACTTGTGAAATTTTGTTGCTTTCTAACTAAGGAATGCCTTTCTTTCTTCTGTACAGAGTTTGACTTAATCTGTATAAAAAACAGTGTAGCAAAATGAAGTTCCAGGTAAACTGATCACTGTTCATCCAAAGGTGAGGGATGTAGGCCTGATCCTCCTCTTACTTTTAAACACCAAAAACCATCTCACAGGGTTTTGGGGAGATTTATCTGAGATGTCAAAAACCTTTCTTGGCTCTAATAATTTCATCCCAGGATGTTTTAAATAGACCCACCATTTAATATAAACTTTATAGGAAGTCAATGTCTAATTGTTTATGAAATGACATGAAAGTAGTAATGGCAGTGAAAAGTTATGAACAAACAAGCCTGTAAGAGACAGAAGCTGTACCAGGATCAAATTCCCACTGTTGCAGGTTATCTTTGGAGTCTGCTCTGCAGACTGCAGGACACTGCTGTCACAGCTGTCAAAGATTTGGATGCTGCTCCTCACTTGGCATTGTGGGTCACAGAGCTGTGGTACTATGTTCTGGAAATGGAGGATGATGACCCACCATGGATGTCCTGTGGTTTTCCTGGTACTGGATTCTGCAACATCTGCTGATGTCTCTGCTGATCCATGCTGGTTTAACGCAAATCTGCTGTCCCTGTAGGGGCTATGGGAGTTGAAGAAGCCTAGTTTTTAAGTTCATAGTTGATTAGCTACGATGAGTGCTCTATCTGTCATTCATCTATGTTTTGAAATATAAGGAATAATGATGCTTTTCAAAACAGAGAAACAAACTAAGCATTATCTCCATGTTCAGTATGTGAGTTTCCTCTTCCCATCGCCAGTTATGTAAATAACAGTGGTGAATGATTGCTGCTTGAGTTCCCCCAGATGGAAAGATTACAGTAGCTTATTTGGCCTTCTCCATGCAGCTCTCTCTATTTTAGGCAGCAGTAGACTGAGGAGATTGCAGCCGAGCTAATTTGCCTCATCTGTTAGTAAAAATAAACTGCTTTATCAATAGTCTATTTCTTCTTGCTTACACTGTTAAAAAGATTAGCCTGATTTTTGCCTTTGAAGAGGCCACAACCCAAAGAGGGGAATCCTATTCTAAACTGCATTTCACAATACCAATTAAGGTTAACACAATGACTAAAATGGCTTTGGTAGTAGAGCAATGTGATTTTCTGACTAGGAATGCATACTCTTCTTATAACAGCTCCTGAAATGTCCATCGCTGAAAGGGATGGTGATGTTTAAGAGGAAAGAGTGGGCTTCATTTGCTGTGGTGTTGATCAGTTCTATTGATAAGGCAAAATTTGAAATCTAGAAGAGGGTGAGTGATAGAATTATTTGGCATGGCCTTTTTTTAATCTCAACAGCGTTATTTTTAAGCCTTCTTTGATGTCTGATAGAAATATTAAGGGACTAATGAATGAGTTCCTGAGTACCCACTGTCTAGTGTAACTCATATCTATTTACTATGTTCATTAATGGGGCAACGTGTAGTGTAAACTATAGGATTTTCTTAGCTTGCCTGTGGCAAGGGACATGAAAAATGCACCTTTCTTACTCTTGAGCACCTTTCTACTCTTATTTACTTATGAGAATATTCTGAAAAAAATTAACAACTCTTATTTTCCAGTTAGGATGAACAGAAGTACTAAAATGTGCAATACCCACTTGCAAAGCTATGAATTATTCTCTATCCTTAACTGATATTTTTGTAGTACTGCTGGTTTATCATCAGAGGATGTAATGATTTAAATATTTTTTGCTTGCTTGCTTTTTCCTCTTTTTCTGCTGCTGCTTAGGTACAACCATTCCCTGTCAATTTTTTCTTGCTGACTACTGAGTTCTTGGTGCAGTATCCTCTACTAAATTTCCCCCCAAAGGAAGCATCAACCAGATACAAGAGAGGGAACATTCTCCTGGGATGGGGATGACTGTAGAAAGGTTGGTCTTTCCTTATTTCCCTAAAGGTGCACAACATGCAGTCCCAGAATTCTCTCTGTCTTTTCAGTTAGTGAGTCTGCAGTCATGCACCTTCATTCCAAATCCCTATGCTATCATTTGCAAAAGTCCCATTTCTTCAAAATGATTGTATACTGAAAAACTGAACTTAGCTACTGATCATAAAGATTTTTTCTTCTCTTGGGGAAAAAATATAATACTTAAGTTAGGTAGAAATTGTCTTTCTTACATGCCCCTGAAGTTGTCTTTGAAGTTTCTTAAGAGTTGCTGGTCCTCTGTAAAGGTAAGGATTTGGCACATAAATAATCCATTATCTAACATTCTCAAAGAAATTCTCTTCAGAGGGATATATCAGCTATCTCAGCTTCTTTTCCCTTGTGTATGATAGTTCCTGCCATTCCACTCATAAAAAAATAAAAGACTGAAAAATCAAAGATCTACAACTACTTTGTACAACTGAAAACCTTTTTCTGAAGTTGTAATTAAAAAAAAAAAGTAATTCTAAAGTTGATATACTGCTGAGTTACAGTGATCTCTCTGTGCACAATCCTAGAGATTGTTTTATTCAATGGTACAAACCTTGGAAAAGAGATTTTTTTTTCCTTATTGAAACTAAGGGATCCAAGAGTGAAGCTATATGAGGAAAAGGTCTTTCCTTCTTTAGAGTCACATTTCAGCCTTAGGTTTGTAAAATTCAAGTTTCTTTACTATCTAAAGATATTTTGGTGATCTACCAAAATGTGTAGGCAAGACTGGTTGCCGCTAGTCCAGTTTCTGAGATGCGAGTGTGAGCTATTTATATAACATCACTGTTGGTAACTCAGCAAGTCTGGCAAACTCAAAGTTGTTTTTTTAGTCTGTGGGCAGACACGAGTGTTGTTTTGCTAAGACTGCTTTTGAGGCAATATGTATGTCTTATGTGGAATCGTAATAAAAGTTCACAGGGCCTCTGCAGCAATGGTATTAGTATGTATACCAGCAGAAAGTGAGGCAGTCATCCTTCCAGGGCTTTACAGAGTCTTGCTGCTGCTTTTGACTCTTAGCATGTTGAGTAAATACTGTTATAGTAGCAAAAGTCACATTGACCCTAAATCAGACCCAAGGGACAGCCAAGGTCTTTGACTTCTCAGCAAATGACAGCAGTGCAACATTTAAGTAGACTGGCTATAGTATGAGCTAATTCTGTGTAACATGGCAATGTATGCAAAGTATTTCAAGGGTGTGGGGTTTTTTCTTTAAGGAATGCTTAAGTCATCTGGAAACTACTGGTACAGTAGTTCAAAAGCTGTCACGCAGCAGGCTGTCTGGGAGTAGATGAAGAAGAGAAAACCATTAGGGGTCAGATTACTAATCCTCAGGAGAAATATTGGTCTCTTCAGCATCTAGAAATCTCACAGTTGTTTTCAGAGCTAGTAAAACTGTCTCCTGTAGAAAAGATTCTTGGAATCCATGTAGATGTCAAAGGTCTACTCGTGGCTTGGACATAGTACAATACCACCATATCATATACCTAGTTGTAATAACATCAATAACCGTAGATCTTGATTGGTATTATCAGTCTGAGCAGTTTCTGGGTTAAGCTTTGAGGATTTTCATGTGACAAAGGAGTTCCATAGGAAAAACAAGATCTAGTTAGATTTCTCAGTCCTTGTCCAGCAGATAGAGTCCTTCAGTTGTTACACCTCTCCTGCCCTCTCTGAACAGATGAATTTCTAGTCCAGTACATGAAGAATGGAGGAAATTCTTTTCAAGACAAAATTACTGAGATATAAACAGATACTAGACTTCTATTTAACAATTAATAGACAGCGGAGGCTTGGTTCCACTATCCATTTTAAGGATTAATTTAGTCCTTGAACATGGTGGGATGTCAGTGTTAGTCAAACATAAAGCCAAAGACAATGAGCAAACTGAATTTTGCACCAGCCTGTTGATGATGCTTTTGGGGTCTGCAGGACACTGTTCCAGCATGTGGTACTCCATGTAGAAGCCCTGGCTCATGTTCCTGCCAGGTATACAGTGTGTGCAAACAGAACAGGAACTCCAGCTAATACATTTTCTCCTCTGACTCAAGGAAATTGGAGCACAACTCTTTTTGTTCAGAAGAGGAGAGCCTTGGTGACTGACCTTGGCACTGTCAAGTCGCTCCTGTTCTAGGTCAGTTTTGCCTGTGCCTTTCTGAGGCACTCTGTGCTGTCTCACCTAAGGCACGCTTTTGGGAATCTGTCAGTCAAGCTTAGTCACGTGAGCTCACAAACTATGTCACACAGCCAGGTTCATTTTGCCAATACAGCCTTCTAGGATGTAAACTCATCTCTGTAGATCATAAAGCGGAATTAAAGTGCTAACACACAGATCAGATAAAAAGAGGGGTCACAAAGCCTGTTGGTAACTGGTGATATCATCACATGTTTATGCCTGAATAGTAAACCTGGAAACCATTAGCAGGTGTGATGACGTGTGATAGTCAAGTAATGCCCTCTGAACAGGAATTAGAAGTCTCTCATATTGAGAGACAGTGTTTAGACTTTGCTCAGACTCCAGGAATATCAGGTATCTGAAGTCTAGAAGGAAGGAAGTCTCTTAGATGAGTTATTAAGGTTAGACAAATAATCAAAAGGCCAGCTGTTTTTTTCTGGGTCTCCAAAAACAGGTATTAGTGGCCTAATTTTACTCTGAAGCCATATTTTAAGTCATCATTACCACTGAAAAAAGTAGTCTCATGCATGTGGATACACACCCCTATTTATATACACACACTTTTCACTACCCAAGCACAGTTGAAGCCCTGCATGAAGTGGACTAGGAAGCTAATGTGAATTAGAGCCAGCCTGGTAGGATGGGCTTCCAGGTGGATGAGTTCCCAAGTCCTAATCACACCTGCATGGGCTTCTACACTGGCATTAAGATACTAGGAATAGGAATGAGCAGTTGCTCATTGTGGGGAAANAAAAAAAAAAAAAAAAAAATTAAGGGTCCAGAAAAGCTTTTTTTGTTACTCTTCTTTTGGTTTATATCCTCATGTTGTAACAACAACCACGTTGTTTTCACTGTTACATGAACTCCAGTGGGAATAGCCTGATGACATCTTTTGTAAATGCAGCCCAACTTTTCACTTTTTAGCGAAGTATATGTGCCTAACTTAGATATGGATGTCTGAAAAATACTTAAACCTTGTGTTATAACTGTTATAAATGTTGGTTGATTTAGTACAGCTGTTAAAACAATGTTCCTCATTGGTGGATCCTGGAACAGCTTTCAGCATAGGTGCCAAACCTTTACAAGCAATTTGAAAACATAAATTACTGTAATGGACTAGCAATCATATTTTATGTTTCAAAAATCCTTTAAAAGGAATTCAAGGATGCCCACTTAAACCATTTATATAGAGGGACTAGTTTTCTAAATGATACTGAAAAAAGGAAGTTACATTTAAAAATGGCTAGAAGCAAATAAAATTTGTTTAAAGATTTTAGATTCCTACAGGGGGACATCTTTAAATGCCTCAAAACTTTAAAAATTGCATCAGCGTCCATGAAGAAGTGGACCATTTTTGGTTACAAATGTTTGACTCAGTGAGTGAATCATGGAATGCATTCGTTCTGGAGCAGGTAAGGATATGTCTGGTATGGAGTACCAAAGATAGTATATGAGATTTTGATGTGGGAAATCAGTGGGCTTTGCATGTTAGCCTGGAAATGTTACGTGAATATGCTGTCTCTTTCAGAATAGACAATGCATGTCTCCATGCAAAATAGGCAAATTCTATCCTGCACTATTATTTTGGCTATATTTGTTTCTGAATACCTGAGTTACAAAGGCAGACCCTCTGAAAAGGCCTTAATTTTGATAGCACAGATATCCTGTAATAATCTCTGCTTTTCAGCACTCTAGCATCCAGTCACAATCGAGAGCAGAAGACTTACAGGATATTTAAATTTGTCTTTCACTGTCTTTCAGGAAGAAGTCTTGCATAGTACTGTTGTTGTATTCAAATAAAGATATCTTGCAGCAAATTTATGGAAAGCGGAGGAGAGTGCTTGCTGAAAATTAGTGATGCAGTACCATAAAATACACTAGTACTATATCTTGAAACTAGTCTCACTTTGCAGTAGTGTTTCAGGAAAGCACTGCTTGGTCAATGACTATTTTCTCATTAACATCTGTGAAAACACTAACACAAAGCAAACAAGGGATTGCTCACAAACCTTGCATATCAAATTCTAGGCTGAAATTCAGTGTGTCTTCTGATTATGTACTATTGATGTTGTGGCAATGTCTACAGGTGTCAACTCTGATGAGCTTCTCAACTCACTGCTTGCTGTACAAGTACACAAATAACAGGCAATCCGTTGTCCTCTGCCAGATGTGGCAAAGAACAGAAAAAAGTCTAGAGATAGAGGGGTGAGATGATTTTCCAAAACTCAGAGGTCAATCAGAATAGATTGGAAGTGTCCTGACTTCAGCTGCAGTTAACAGGGACAAGAACTTAATAAATAAAGACTTCATCTTAAGCATCATAAAGCCCCAAGAAATAGTTCAAAATATTTCCATTTACTCTGGGCTAAGCCATACTGTCATGTTTTCTTTTCAATTGCTTTGAGACGAGCCTTTTTCTCTGGTCTGCATGACTTGGGGCAGGATGTTCATAAAAGAGTGAGGAGTTTCATGTTACAGTTAAATGGAGCATGTTTATGAGCCACTTAATCTTTTTTTTTTTCAATTTATTTGCTTCAGTGACTTTATTATTAACTGCATAAGATGTAAATGAAAGGTTTAATTTGTTTACCTAAAGCAATGACATGAATGTACACAACCAAGAATAGCTATTCATCTGTATATTTTCCAAAAATAATCAAAATTGTTTCACTTCATTTTTCCTCTCTTGGACAAAGTGAAGGTACAAATTGTTTTTTAATAAATGTCCATCATGGTTTTAGAAGAAACCATCTATAATTTGTACATTTTTATGGCTATCTATTATAATTCTTTATATGAGATACAGTGTGATAAACATGAATGGCATTATGCCAGAGCATGTTGTATTTTAATTACGATAATGGTAAGAAACTTATAGTAAGCAATGGGAAATCGGAAAAATTAAAATGGTCCATAAATGCTCATTATTTTATTTTCTGTTTGGCATTTCTAAAAAAAAATATTAGCAGGCTTTTTGGAGGCAGTACACTGGCATGCCTACAAAGGATTTGGGCTTCGTTCCATGACATAAAGAAGTAGATATAAGATGTGTGTACTTGGCCAACTTGAGAGGAAGTTGGAGGGAGTCAGTGCTTAGTCAAAAGAAAAAGAAGCGGCAAGCTGTCCTATAATCCATTGCTAACTGATTATAATTCTGAGGAGCAGCTTCACAAGTCTTGTGAGTTAAAAAACCCTTGCCCTGTACATTATAGACTTTTACCTGTATCAGTATGCTTGACAGCACATAGTTGAAGCACACTTTAGCAGAACAATTCAAAATGATCAAAGAATAGATAAAAAACTTATGATGTGAGGAATATAAGTGACTTTGTTTTATAAAATATTGTGAAGAATTACCATTTTTCTCCTCTTGTCTGATTCCATTTGTGAAATTTTCACTGTGCCTGCTTTTTGCTATTTGAATAATGCATTTGAATATTGCAAATGGTCTGTAGTGTGCAATCGCCTACACAAAGACAGAGCATATTTAGTCTGAAAGTTATTGCAAGAAATATCTTGCCTGTTTTCTATTTTTTCTCTTTCCTCATTCCATTTTTCCTCCCAAAGGAAATGAGTCAGAAGACTCTCAATTTCTCATTCTGTCTGTCTCTTTTCCTCGTTAGTGTTCTTGCACAGATTTCATAAAGATTTTCCTTCAACTCATCTCTAAGTCTTCTGTGACTATGGAAAGGTCTCTCTTTTTGATAGTTTTTCTGAATTTTTATTATACAGGCCATAAATATAGATATCTGCATCTTGTCTTCAACTCCTGCTTGTGCAAGACCCTCAAAAGAGAAATTAGTCTTGGGGCAGCTTTCATTCCTTTCACTTTTCAAGATCAGAAATTGATGAACAAATGAGAAACATCAAACTGTTCTGCTTCATTCTGGAGTAAGCATTTCACTCAGTGACTTCATTGGTGGGTTTGTTTGAGTATGAGCATCGAGACTCTCCTATAGACAGTTTTTAAGTTTGGAAAACAACAGGAAATGTACTGGCACTTTCTGCATGGTGTTTTGGACAAGTTAAATTTGTGAACCTCTGATAGTAGTTGAAAGGCTGGAATTTTTTCACAGTTATTGGGGAAAAAAAAAAAAAAGAAAGCTCTTCCTGGGCCTAAAATAAAGACCTTTTCCTCGTTAAGTATTTGAACTAAACTCTAGGTTTCCTGCCTGTTTAATTTTAGCTTTCTGCATCTTACATTTTTTTCTAAGGAGATCTCCTTCACTCTATGATTACGGAGTATGTCCTAATCTGATGGAGGTTTCTGGATGCAACCTCAGGGTCATTACTGAAGAGCAATAAAGAGAAAATTCTGATTCCTTCTATTAATTTTTTTTCCTTCAATTTTGTTTGAAGTTCTCTGTCTAACCCTGACCAGCAAGCATAATATCCTAAGTGTATTGCTCTTGACTTTCCATAAACACATCAGAAGTATCACTTGCATGAGTTTTTTTGGTTTGCTTCTTGAAAGATCATTTATCACTTACCAGGGAAAAAAAATACACCACTCAACCTTCTTAAAGTGAAGTTTGCTTTTTTTGTGAATAACTACTCACTGACAGTTCTCATCTTCTGAAGCTTTGATGCAAATGTTAAAAGCCTCCAGGACAATATAAATTATGGCCCTTTACAAATATAGTTTCCAGGGCAACTAAAGGACCTGCTGTTTCATAAACACTGTGCTCTCAAGCAGAAACATTTGTCTGTCTGCTGGGAGATTATTTTGCACTTTAACATGTTAATTTTAAAATCATATTCCCCCTGTGAAAAAGTAGCACTATCATCTTCATTCAGGTCTGGACTATTTGAAAGTGAGGCATGGAAATGTATTGTTCAACTTGTAAGTGAGATTTGGGCTGTAAATGTGACTGGTGTAATATAAGAAAGCTGGCAGATTTCCTTGTGTGATGCAGCAGTATCCTTCCTTTACCACCCAGCCATGGGCTGACACACAGCTCCCTCTCAGTGCAGTGAGCTTTGCTGCTCCTGTCTGTTGGAACATCACTGCTAAATCTCAGATCAGGATTTTATTGCCTGATCAATTGTGGAAAAGGGGGAGGGTTTTTGTTGACAGAACACATTTGGGCTTTAACTATGAAAAAATGTATACTTTGCTATTGAATTCAATATGTATCCTTTCTGTGTGATAAAGGTGGTTGTGTTAATGAGCTTGTTTCAGAAACTCCATAGGCTCTCATATACCACTGGACTAACTTCCTCCTTGAACAATTTAATTGTTTGCAGTAACCAACAACATTTTCAACCTCTAGGCTCTGAATCCTTTGTTGTTGTTCTGCCTTTTTGTGATATACTGCTCCATGTGATCACAGCATTACAAGCTTGGCTTTTGCATGTCCTAATTAAATATTAATACAGCACCAACAGACTGTGTAAACTCTACCCTTCTTATATGGTGTAATCAATGTAGTATATGAACAGCTAATTAATTGACTTGACTGGCCTTAAATAACTTGTTGATAGATTAAAAGTCAAGACCAAAACAAAGAGGAAAGACAATATTTGAGTGCCTTTCTGTTTATGCTTTGGCTAATGTATTTTCAGTATTTACAGTGTGATTAGTCTTGGTGAGATTTAGAGAACATGGTAAATGCTATGGTGACATAATTTAGTTTTCTTGTGCAACCAAAGAGGTGTTTTAGGCACAGTAATTTTGGGAGATGAGGCAGATCTTGTCCTCAGCTATATTTGCATAACTCTTCCTGATTTCTGCACCGAATGCGTTCATGCATATCCGAGTACTATACAAAACAATGACCTACATTAGAAGCTTGTATTAATTATGTATACTCATTAATACATTTTAAAGAATTACTCCATCTTTTTACTAATTTTATGTGAGACAAGAACTTCAGCTTATTTGTTAAGACATCTGTCTCCAATGAATTCAGTTCACACAGGTTTAGAGACTCCACCATTTTCTATCTGTCTGTCCATCCATTTCTTGCTTTCTTTTATTCTTTAATTTTTTTTTTCTTTTTGTTTTTCTATTTCTGGCTCCTCACTTTTCTTTTACTTTGATTCCCTCTTTTTCTCTTTTCATATTTATCTTCTCTCCTTCCCAACTCTGCCCTTGCTCCCCCAGTAATAGGAGAGAGAAAAAAAAACACTACCTATTGTCTTCATCTATTTCTTCCCTCAGTATAAATGTTGATTTCAGTGTGTTCATACAGACTGCTCAGATCATGATTAACACAAGACTAGCACGCTGGAAAATCTGTAGAGAACTGTACAGGGCTCGAGTCTGTGACCTTCTGTAGGAATGTTTTCGATATCTGACTTAGCCATGGATTTTGACTAGAAAAGCCTAAGGAAAAGTAAGTACAGATTTCAATAATTGCTCTTCTGGCTGTTTGTAGTGTTTCATGGATTAAAGCATTTTAATTTCTGAGGCTTGAAACAAACTCTTAGGGGTTTTTTTGTGTTTTTTTTTTTTCTCAGAGAGAAGCAGTGCCCTGCTCAGGTTTTACCAGGCTAATCA
This sequence comes from Scytalopus superciliaris, assembly GCA_013400415.1. Lineage (NCBI taxonomy): Eukaryota > Metazoa > Chordata > Aves > Passeriformes > Rhinocryptidae > Scytalopus > Scytalopus superciliaris. The sequence continues at coordinate 137,243 of VXBX01008166.1, read as the reverse complement.
ATAAGACATTTAAGCATAAATTTATAAAAGTATCTTCTACTTATTATGAAGGCTAAGTATTTCTTTAGAAACAATTTAGGACATGACAGTGAGTGTATCATATATTGAATCCTACACTATCTGTATATTCAAACAGACTTGAACCGCAAGGCACAGGTCAGAGCACCCAGGTGATTTTGGAGACAATTAGACACCCAAAACCATGTGTGGGTTTGCACCCAAGTAAACCCATGGTTGACTGCTTTCAACTGCCTCATACAACTTCTCCATATAAGGTTTTTACCAGCAGGCACCTAGAAACCATTGGGTTCTGATGGAAGCTCTGGGTCACAGGAAAGCAAATGCTTAGTAGGCAGGGAATCAGTTTTTTGTCAGTAAGGCTCAGTTTGATGCATGTCAACTTAGGAATCACTTGCTGTTTGTCAGACTCTACATCAAGAGGGACACATACAAGCTGTGGATAACAAGTGAATGAAGACAAAGTATTCAATGTGTTCTTGTCACACTGGACATTTAATGGACACAGCAAAGCAAACTCTGAGAAATGACTTTGGTTGCCTTTCTACTGCAGAAGGAGGTTCAAAAAAAAATGTTGGGCTTCCTTCTTGTACCTGAGGTGAATACCCATGGATGACTGCTACAGAAGCTACATTACAATAATGTTCCAGCTGTGCCAGGACCACCTCCCAGGACTACATACTGAAAATGTCTTAGCTGTTGAATTCAACTGGCACAAAACATCCAAAAGGTCATGCAATTCCTCATTATCTCGGTAGAATTAAGCTATTAACTCTAAGCATCAGTTCCTGAAACTGGATAGAGAGGTGCAGAAAGAACTCTGTAATCCTGAGCTCTTCTTTTGTCTAGGAGAAGCTCAGGGCAGCTTCACAGGCCTGAGTTCCTGCTGCATGGCCATTTGAGTCACTGCAATCCCCACAGGCATCTCCACGAGCACTGCAGGATGGTGATTCCCTAAGTGTGCATGTGAACTGTGGCTGAGCATCGTGTAACTAGTGAGTTGTGATTGACCTTTGTTAATTATTAGACTGTAGTAAGACGTTGTGTTTCAAAGGTCAAGACACTGGTACCAAACAATCAGAACTGCGTACTGAAATGGTACCAGCGCAATTGTGCAACTGTTTGTTCAAGCAGTGGCAGTAAAAACATAGTGATAGGTGCTGCATTAATTATGAGAGCCTATCAAAACAGGAGAGAGAGGTTTGTTTATACATTCTATAATTAAGAATTTAACTTTTTTCCCTGATTCAGAGTAAACTTACCACCATAGCTCCAGTAACTTTAGCTTATATCCCCCTGGTTTTTTTTCTTTGTTAATTCTGTTTGATTATAACTATTTATCAAATATCTCCAAATATATTTATCATCATTGAATTACTGTCCTGAAAACATTTTAAAAGAGGCATTTTAAGACTTCTTTTTTTTTTCTGGCCATATGGTTAGTAACAGGAATAATATAGTTTGCTGTGATGATATCATACACAGAGGAAAGAGAGACTTTATCAGACAGAATCATACAGATAAGTCCTATCTGTGTTACCAGCAGGAATTGTAACTGGGCTATCATGTGGTTGCAACTGTACAGCTTACGGTTTTGCTCTTAATCACAATGATGAGCACAAGGAACACAGCATCAGAGCCAGGGATTTCCAGAGCATTAGCAAAGGACTGGAGACAGAGTATACGAGAAGTACATGCTAAGTTTTCGTGCTAAGAAGTCTGACACTTCTGTGAGCACTGACAGTCTGGATGGGTTATGTTGTTATGAAGATGTTTTCCCTTTAGAAAAAAAAGTAAAATTTATTCTTAGAATTTTGTTTGGCTCCACTTAAAAGCAGCATTATAGCCTGTATACTCCCGAAAGGGGAAGGTTTCTTAAACTATCCTACAGAAAAGATAACATGGACTGTAGATTAACGTAAAATAAATAGAGACTGTTCCTTATTTGTCTCCCACTTGACTGTGTATAGCACCAGCCCTCATATTAGTAACCCCTATGCAAATTAATGCCAGGCGGAGAAATAAAAGAGGAAGAGAGGGTCAGATAGCTTAATCAGAGAGGCAAATCAATGCCTGCAAAACCTTCCACTCTTCTTTCTTCAGTAATTTTTGAACACTTTTACCCAGAAAAATAAATTTAAATAAATAAAAGAAATTTTAAAAATCCTCCAGCAAAGCCACGTATCAAGATTTTGTTGAACTGGGTAGTGCATTGGTGGTCCCTTCCTCTTCCTAGATATCCTCGCCTCCTAGATAAATGCCTTATTCTTGTGCTTGGTAGTAAACAATAAATATTAAGGCACTTAAGTAGGATAACAAATTATCATAGTAATTGTAACATTAATGCATCCATGTTTCCTTAAGGTGAATGTACGAACATTTAGAAGGAAACCAATTTCAGGGAAGTAAGGAACTGTTCCATTTGTTTAAAAGCTTCCTGTGTATTCTGAAAATAAGTCTTTCTGAGCTTTATTTTCAGTTAATGTGACACTGTGTCCCTCACCTTACTCTGAAGGTGTGCTTTTGCTAGGGAGTGCTTCAGCAGAGCACTGCTAGTCTTGTTAGAGGGTTTGCTGCATGTGTATATCTCTGGCACTGATCTGTTTCAGGAAAAGAGCTTCTCCTTGTGGCTTGAGGAATGGTCACAGCTGCCTGTCATAAGTCCAGAGGTTTATACAGCAGAAAGTGAGGCCAAATAGAGTGTAAAAGGATTGTAGCAGAAGGAAAGCTGACCTCAAACTCAGAGTGGCGTAAGGGACGCATGCAATAAATGAGCTGAATTAGGGGAGGACTGCAGTGCACTGCTGTATTTCTGTTTGGGATGCAGTGAAACTCACCCAGTGTATTTGCTCTGCATGCAACAGCTGAGGGAGATCTTTATTCATGTGTTAGAGAATGGGAAACTGTACTTTCTGCACTTGTCAGTGTAGCTGCTCTCTGGGTACATGTCCTGATAGCTAGAATTTCATATCACAGTTACCTTCATGGAGATTATGGTCAAGCATATGGTATATTTAACTATCAAAGATATTCTTGTTTTATGGCCTGTTACCCACCCACAATGTTGTGCCTAGTGCTGGGGGCATGTTTAGGGTTGTTTTCAATAGAGGTTTTTCCTCGGTATTTTACTGGTGACCATGCTGTTCATAGTAGGTTTTGGAAATTGCTTTCCCTTCTCTTTTTTTCCCCCCCCTCTGTTCCTCTTTTCTCTACATCATAGTGGGGTGATCTGTTACTGAAATTAATTCAGGTTCTTGGAATTATGTCAGGCTGTGGGAAACCACGCACTTTGATCTATCACGGCAACAAAAATTAGATGCAGTTATAGTTCTGCATATCTGATAGTAAGAAATTATTGATTTAGTAATAATCTTGCCCATAATCACCACACAGTTACCATGCACTTCCCATACAGTTCAGTAATTAAAATGAATTATCATTCATGCAGACTGGCCATACTGGTACCGGTATTAACAGGGTGAGCACGGCAGAATGTGACTGTTCTAGGCTGCATCAAAAGAAGTGTGGCCAGGGGGTCAAGGGAGGTGATTCTGCCCCTCTACTTTGCCCTTGTTAGACCCCATCTACAGCAGAGCATCCAGATGTGGGGTTGTCAGCACAGGAAGGACATGCACCTGTTGGAGTAAGTCTAGAGGAGGGCCAAGATGATTAGAGGGATGGACTACCTCATCTTTTAGAAAAGACTGAAAGAACTGGGATTGTTCAGTTTGGAGAAGAAAAGGCTGTGGAGTGACCTAATTACTGCCTTCCAGTACCTGAAGGGAGCCTTCCAGCACCTGAAGGGAGCCCACCAGAAGAATAGAGAGAGACTCTTTACAAGGGCATGTAATGATAGGACAAGGGGGAATGGCTTTGAACTGAAAGAGAGTAGGTTTAGATTAGATATTAGGAAGAAATTCTTTACTGTGAGGGTGGTGAGGCACTGGAAGTAGATTGCGCAGAAAAGTTGTTAATGTCTATTGTAGTTTAGGAATGGTATCCCCCAATTTAGTACTCCCACTTAAAAGACTGTGAGCCACTCCCCTCCCCCTGTCTCCAATGGGAGGCACAAAAGGCAGAGATCATGAGCTGAGATGAAAACAATTTGCTGTAAACAGCAATGAGATAAGAAAACAAACACTAACAATAACAATATTAATTACAAAAGGTACAAAGAAATGATTTACACATAAAATAAACCAATACTGGACTGTTTTGCCTACCATGTTTTCTCCCACCAGGAGGAATGCCCTTCTCCACTAAAGCAAGAAAGAGTTCCTTTTCCACACCCTTGGCAATGGCACCAGTTGGTATCACATAGCATCTGGGTTCCAGCCATGCCATGCCCCCTCAGACATACACCATCCTGGCTACTGCAAAAATGTAACCCTTTCCTGGCTGAAAATTAAGTCAGTGCCCCATCCCTGAAAGTGTTCAAGGCCAGGTTGGATGGGGCACTGAGCAACCTGGTCTAGTGAAAGGTATCCCTGCCCATGGCAGATTGAGTCCCAACCCAACCCATTCTATGATTCCGTGATTCTGTAATCAGACCTGTGGTGGCAGGTTACTCACCGCAGTCATTACTGCTCCTGAGATATAGGATGTCAGTGGTGGGGTAGATACTGTCAGCTTCAAGGACTACCAAACCAGCTAATACTTTTGACATGCTGTGAACTTAGGTTTTTGCATGTGAATTCTGTTCTAGTTCAGAACTCCTCAGAAGGGCCAACACCAAGAGAACACGCAGACTGGATGGTCTAGTGTAGACAACTCTACAATGGTGCTCTCTTCACCCTGACTAGTCATCCTCTGGTTTCTGATGTTAGAAACAAGGGTAGAACTTAAAAGTCATGGTTCATTAGCATTGATTGGATGGCTGTTGTGTAAAAATTGGACCTTATTTAGTGATAAGTACATCATAAATCACTTGGCAATGGGTATATCTTCGAGTAAATGTTTAAAGCAGAATTGCATAGAAATTTGCATTTCTTCTGTTTCTAGTTTGGAAAACATTGCCCTTATTTCACCTATTTTTTTTAATTAATACTTAATAAAGAAGTGTGTTGATGCAAATGTTAAATCCCTGTTGTAAACATTTAGATCCTTTCCGATAATTAATACCATCTGCACTTGGGAGGTGAGAGCTTTGCATGTGTGTTTCCAGGAAGCTGGAAGTAATTTGTGGGAGTAGACAATCATGATGTGCACTCACATGAACACATGTTAAATGTGTTCATATTGCTGCTTGGGTTGGCTAAGCACTTAATTAGAAAACCAAATAAAACATGTCAAGGTGTATTTTTGTATGAATGCATAAGCATCTTTCGCTCACCTGTGAAGCTGTGAAACATCAACCGCAAGTGAGAGTAGGCAATATGGCAGGGCAGCATGAAAATTTGGGTTGAATTGTAATTAGAAGTAATTAAAAGTAATCAAGGGCTGTTGCACTGATGTTTTATATTTTATATGTTTTGATTTTGTGATAGTGTTTGGGATGTCATGCTAAATTGGAATTAGGAACATATATGTGTATGTATATATATATATATACACACACATGTATAAATATAACATAGACAGATCCCAGAATCACACAAACATATTACTTTGCAGTGGATGATTTTGGAAAGAAGTTTAAATTTAAACTCCTTTAAGTAGGTTAAGATATCCCCGTTATCTGATCAGTGAAATACAGTCACTGACCTACATTTGTGAGGAAATAATTTTTCTGAAAATGCTGTTCTAACTTGAAAAGGATCATTAATGGAACATATCTGGCAGTCTAATTTGCATTTTAGATAACTCAGAATTATTAATTAACATGTTATACCCAGGAAAACTTCTAATTTTGTGCAGAGAAGTATCTAGGCCTTCACAGCTTGAAAGGAGATAGCCAAAACCAACTATGTAACAAGGGATAACTGTACAGGATGAAAGGGATTTGCTCTCCCATGGATTTCCTACTGTGCTATTTCAAATCTCTTGACAGGGTTACAGGGCTAGCCTCATTTCTTTCTCCCTGATCTCTTTTTTGGCACCGGTCTTGTCCTTTTCCATGTAATGTCTCACAGTGGCATTTCCAGGTTCTATTATGTATTTGTATATGTGCATAAAATATATGCATATCTCCACAGTGAAAACATCAGGTTGGCTATATAAAACACTGTGAAACCACTGTTTTTTTTCAGAGGTAGTGTCCTGCACCTCTTTGTGCAGTGACACACATACAGGGATGTGTGTAGCTATCAGATGTGGATCAGCCACTACTTGCAGATCAGCCAAGGTCCCTGTCCCATATCCTGTTGCTCTGTGAATGGCTTCTCTTTTAGCTTATAGGAACAGAAGACACTTTATGTTTTTCCATTGATTATTATTCTTACTTAGTGTGCAAAACATAGCATGTCACTATTCCCAGTGATTGCTTTTGAGAGCCTTGAGAGTCCTCTGCCTGGCTCTGTCTGTCCCACCAGTGGTTTGGTTTGATTTACATTTTCTCATTCGACAGAACTGCTGAACAGAGGCTCTGCAACAGTAAAAACCATATGGGTTGACCTGTCACTTGAGTTACTAGATCCATCCAGTCAGTTCTGTGATGCCTGCATCCTTCTTGGAAGCCACAGTGCAGAAACTGTCTCATCCCATCTCAAGAGTCAGATGAATACTCATGTATTTGATAAGGCAAAAAGACAAAGTTCTTGCATGTATACCTAGTCATATTTTGTTCTTGGCCCCGTCAACTACTTTTCACTGGACATGAGAAAATAATAGCTTTAATGCCAGAATTGGTGGACCTGTTATTAGCTTTCTTAATAGTTTCAAGCCAGGCTCTGCTTCACAACGTCTGAACTCCTCACCAGGTTTGCCAGAGCAGCATTGCAAGATAAAAATTTCCAGAGGAAACTGCTGTTTGACAAAGAAAGCTGGAGCTGTGGGAAAAAGTGAAGGGTTTTTTGGGTGGAGGTTTTTGTTTGTTTTGTTTTGTTTGTTTTTTTTTTTCAAATAAAAGTTGTGCAGCAGTTGAATTAAATATTGCTGAATTGGATCTGTGTGACTTATCTTTGCAAGAGACATTTGATTTTTATACTCCTCTCCTGGGGTGCTTATTTAAATAGAAAAATGTCATCAAATACTGCATGATACTCATAACCTTCAACAACTGCTAAAAACATTGATTTTTGAGCTTTGATCTTTTGTGAAGAATTACTCCATCTGGGAACTGTGGGTTTGACTGTTTCACTTCTTAACTCTTTATGTGATCTCTGTGGTGGTTTGACCTCTGTCACTGGGTACTGCAGTTAGCTGGTCTGTTCATTTCTGTCAGTCTGAGAAAGGGATGACTGACTTGCCTTGTTTCCTAGGTGGATCATACCAATACTGTTTCCATCATCTATATTGGATGGTTAATTTCTGGATCTGGGATTTTAGTTATGTGATTGGGTTTTTCAAATGAACACTGGCCTATCACTTTTGTCCATCTGCCTTTAGGTCTTAGAAGTAGGCAGGCTGCCTACTGCCTGTCTGTCTAGCTATGCATAGAGCATGGACAGGAACATTTCTGTGTTTGCAGGTGTCCTTTTTACTTGTGGCTTCATGACTGCAGACTTGATGGTAGTCTCTGTAGCTTCTGTCTGTAATTTAAGCACTTTTAATATCATAATGAAAATTATAGTATAGCTTATGTTTATTAGAAAGGCACTTTCTTTGCATATAGTTTACAATAATAGTATGAAATATTTAGAGCGTTTATGAAAAAAGTAAATTATTACCTCAGAGATTTACTTCTGCTTCAAGCCCAACCGGATTCTCCCTTGAAATCCAGTAATGAAATTCTCTCTGCTTTCACCTGGGGTTAAAAAAAAATCCACAAAACAAACAAGCAAAAAAAAAAAAAAACCAAAACCCCAATGGATTAAAAATCTAGTGTTCCTTCTCTCAGCTTCCTTTCCACAAACATCCACCTTTTTTTAAGGAAATACTGCTTTTCTTTCTTATACTCTTAGATCTTGCCAATTTCCCAAAGCTTTCTGCTGCAGCCTTCAGACTGCACCTCTGATACAAATAGTTCTTTCCACCTTGTAGTTAACTGTTTTCCACTCTGTGATTCCTGCATATTTAGGATCTTTCAAGTGAGCCTTTAGAACCTTTCAGACCATGGATTCAGTGCAGTGGATCCAAAACTTTCCCATTCCACAGACAACACAGTAGCAGTAGACAGTTAATGTACTTAGTCCATAGTTGGTCTCTGTTTGGAGGCTGGAGGTATTTACCCACCATATCTCTTTCTGCATGGGCAACATAGATGAAAGCTGTGCTGTCGGGGACCAGATGTCTAAGAAATCACTGCCAGGTTTAGAATGTAGGTTTATTATTGATCCAAGACAGCCTGGACTATTTGCCTGAAGTGGATGTTCTTGACAGGACTGAGACTTAGCAAAGATGATTCATTTCCCCTTACTGTTTTGTACCTGTACTGTTAAATAAACCTGATGTTTGAAGTTCCTTTTCTACGTTCTTTTGCCACCGTAACTAACTTAAGTACACTAAGCATCTTTAAAGTCATCACCTTCATAATTGTCACCAACCTCCCTGTGGAAATAACCAGGGCCAACATTTTATGACTTAATAGCATTATCTGTGGCATTCTGCTTAATTAATTTTGTTTAGCTGGAACATGTTTCCATGCAGTGTTGATTCTCCCATTGCTTACTGCTGAAAAGCATGTGATCTCAAGGGGCACAATTTTGAAAAAATAAGATTTGTACATAGTGGCTTATTTTTGGCCAGGTGAGTTCCCAGATCCAGTTAAACTAGTGACTGCTGACACAGGACAGGAAAAAGAGTCAGCAGAAATTAGCATCAGGGCAGCTTCATCTGGCCCAAACTGCCTTGGTGCTCCCCCCACCCCCACTCACTCCCCATTTAATGCGTGTATAGCAGCACTAATGAGCACACAGCACAGAGCTTAGAGAATCCATTCAAACACTGAAACCAGAAGCAATATGGCTACAACAGCACAGCATTGCACCTGGAAGGATAAACTCTCCTAAGAGAGAGTTTCAGGTCTCTCAGGCAGAGAGACTGCACTTCTGTGGATAAAGAGTTTTTCAGAGCTCAGCTGGTGTTGTCTTTGCAGCGCTGTGCTGTTCAGGAGACAAGCATTTGCCACTCTTAGGACATGTGCCTTTGAAGGGTGTTGGTGGCAGGCTCTCTATTTGAACTGTGCAAATAAGTCTAACTCAGTAAACAAACTGATTAGTGTTTTTGCTAAAGTGTTGCATTGCTGGATCAAATTATTGATCCACTTATACTTGTATCCTACTTCTATCATTGCTCGTCTTGATTACTCAAAATGCCAGGCCATATTGTGCATTCGCTGCTTACTAAAAAAAACCCAGAGGACTGATGGTTTTCCTTACCAGTCCTTCAAAGGACAGCAGTCATGAGTGGTTGCTGCATGATGTTGTATTACTGGAGGCAGCAACAGCTATGTTTCATTAATTGTGCAATTATACAGATGATGAGTCAGATATATCAGTCCATTTGAAAGCATTGTAAGGCTTTACAGACTCGTTTTGCCTAGTGCATTGCTGAAAAGCCGCTACTTGAGGTGAAACAGTAGCAGCTTAACAACTGGCAGATTCCTATAATCAACTGAACCTACAGGGGGAAGTTAGGCAGGTAAAAATGTAATTACTTGGTGTATTTTCTACACTGAACTCATTACACAGTGTCTTACACTGGAAAAATGTCTCACTGTCCCTATTAGCACAGGTCTGTAAGGGTGTTGTATATAATTTATATAATCTGAACACACAATTACAAACATACATTAACATGAATAAAGTTATTTAGAGTTCTTTTTAAAACTTGAATCTCAGTTCTTGAGTTTGGTTAATTCTATCAAAATAGACCTGTTAGTTACTCAATATGAAAGTTTACCTTTTAAAGAAATGTGTTTGGTTTTGGTTTGGGGTGGTTTGTTTTGGTGTTTGGTTTTTTTTTTTTGGGGGGGGGGTGGGGGTTGTTTGTTTTGTTTGGAGGGTTTGGTTTTGTTTTGGTTTTTTGTTTGTTTGTTTGTTTGTTTTTGGGTTTTTTTGTTTTTGTTTGATTGGGGTTTTTTGTTTGTGGGGTTCCTCCCCCCAACATGCCAAAGCAAGGCAATATAGCAAATGCAACATTATGCAAGCCAGAATTTAAAATAACTTTCAAAATATTAGAAACATGTAGATAGGCTGACAATAGTAACACAGTTGTAATAACTAAGTCTTCAGAACACCATGTGGAAGCCTGAGCAGAAAGCATGCTATCATTCTGACTTTCATGCAGATAGCAAAGTAACCCAGATTGTGTGAAGTAGCTACTGGCCAAATTTAGTTCATTATATTTAGCTGATTATAGACTATGCTTTTGTGCTTTTAGAGACAGTCCAGTAATTTCACTGGAGCAATTGTATTGTCTCAATGTAAAGAGTAGGGTTATATCTCTAAGATTGGCAGAATTTTGTATGAACATCATGGATTTTATCTCTGACTAGTGTTTTCAGTTGGCATTTGGACTTAATGATATATATACTGCTAGAAGATGCTGGAGATGCCTAAAAGTGAGCAGAAGTAGTGTTCCTGTGATTTGCGCTAGTGTTAATTCAGATGAATTTTTAAATAAATAAAAATATCTACTGAGACAGATTTCATTTAGACATATCTTTCCTCTGAAAGCATTGCATTACATTTTCCCTGACTCTCTTTTCCTGTAGATTCTGTCACTTTTCATAGTTTTTATCACTTCACCCAATATAAAACCAATAGTTTGGTAATGTCACACCAGATTTTTGTAAGAATGGCTAACATTCCTATGACCTTGGTCCTGGCAATCTGAGCCCCTCATCTCAGGATTTGTTTTAGAATCTGTTTTATTGATAATTCAGTCAAAAAGAGATTCCTTGATATGTTCTTTGTAAATAAAAATAGTTCTTCCTTCTGAAATCAAGCATTACTCTGGATTTTCTGGTTTGTTTGTTTTGAGGTTTTTTTCTTTTACTCTGCAAGTATTTTGTGCTTGCTTGTACATTGTCAGTTACTTTTTGAACCAGGTATTAAGTCTTTAAAACATTCAGGAGTGCTTCTCCTCCTGTTAGTTTCCCATTTAACTGCTTCAGGAAGCAGTCATTTATGGAGTCTAAATATTTGCCTTGGTTTCATGGTCCAGCATTACAGTTACTGAGTGTGCAAGGGAATTACATGAGCATCCCTTCAGTTTTTATTCTGCAGCAACACCCTCTCTGAGAGCTCCCAAGTGAGTGAACTACACTTTCGCTTTCCATCCTCCTCAGGCTATGACAATATTGCCCTATGAATACATATTGCCTACATAGGTATGAAATTTTAATCCGCAGAGAATATATTACATCCTGATACATTGAAATTAATCACCTGGTTGGGTTGCCTCCTTCCTTTAATGCATTACCACCACTTCTGTGACCTTTCCCCTCTTGTTTTTTTCCTTTCATATTTTGCACCTTGGAAATACAGTGTGCCACAAATTATTTGCCTTTTTTTTGTATCCTTCTCATGTGATATTTCTTATTAATTTTTAGTTTATCCCTGCTCCCCCTTCTGTATTGGCATAGACACATTTGGTCTGACTGCCTACTTGCTGCACTGTTTAGGTGGGACTTGACTGGTTCAAGCTATTTGTTTGTTTCATTTGCTTCATTCTTTCCCTCTGCAACTCTCCTTAGTTTGAGTAATTTTTTGTTACTTCACCTGCTAAGGATGTGAACTCTTGAACTGTGTGATCTTCCACCTTGTCAAAACTCTCCAGTCCTTTTGTTTAGTTTTCACTCATTGTTTATTTCAGTGGAGTTCATCCTGCTTGCAAAAACTCATCTTGTACCAAAACTCCTAATTTTGCACCTCCAGTTTTGAAAAGTCTTCACTGAATTTACACCATTACCTCAGCTCTTACATATCCCATGATGCGATATTTGATGTTCTTTTAAGAAATACTTCAGATGACTTCATTGAGGGCATTCGGATCAGATCACTGGTATTTATTTCTGAAGGCAGGAAAACTATCACTAATGAATCTGTGTACCTTAGAATTTCTCACAGAAGGGTGCATGAGCTGCTAAGGTAGATACTTTGTCAGACTGTTGGGGCAGTCACCCTAGAAAATTTTAGAAGGATTTGACATAGAAGACTTTTTTTTTTTTAAATTATTTTTAACTACACTTCAAAACATACATAAAAAAAGTCTATTAATGATAACAATAATGCAAACTGTTCATTAGAATAATCTAATATGCACAACTCTTTTCAATGTCATAAAAATTAATATAACTAGTATTATGCAGTTGCGGCAAGAATGTTTTACGTATATTTTTATTCATAAATACATAAAAAATTAAAAAATGGAGATGTAGTGTAATATTGAATAATGTGACATAGTATTTACTTACTTGCATTTCTAAATGTTTGCACAATTATTATGTAGCTTTAATTCAGTACTACACACCTTTTTAAAATCCTCCCTTACAGACTTGTAATTTCCAGGATTGTTTCTGGCAGCATCACATAATGATTTAGGAACTGTTTATTTCAGCTTAAGAACTACTTAGGAACTATTATTATTATCAGCAGACATTAAAAAAATACTAAAATGGTTGGCAAGTGATTGAATGACTAGGTAATGAATATTTTAATCTTTCTTTAGGCATCAAAGCTTTGGTATGGAATAATGAGCATCTCTCAGACTTTTCTGCATATTGTAGCTTGCTCATGTACATATAGTATAACCTACAGTGCTCTATTTGTTTTTATTATGAACTCCTCTTAAACACATTTACACTTAGTATGATTCAGCACATATTTCTGTGATGTGTCATCTTTTTCTCTACCTGTGCAGTCTTTATGATACAAGTCCTCTGACACTTATAGGGCAGTGGATCACTTCAAAACGGTAAACTCTATTTTTTTGCTGTACTGGGAAGGCTGGGGGGTGGGAGGATGGGCAGGAAAGAAAAAGCCTGATTCTCTTGTCTGTATTCTGGTAATGTGTTTTGTTTTTTTATACTGGAGACTACAGTGGAAAGTGTGCTAACTAGAACTGATCCAAACTTCTCCCAAAATGCACTTAGTAGGGGCATCCTGGGCACCACCTCTTTCCAACTACAAGTCCACACCTGTTGAGCATTTTGCTTGCTGCTGTAAACATACTCAAATACTGTCCTGGATTTATTTTGGAGCTTTTGGGTCAGGCAACATGCAAAGCCTGTGCCAGAAGAAGCCAAAATGCAGCAGCACTGTAGAGTACATGTCCTATCCTCCACTTGCTATTTCTTTGTTTCTTTGTGCAATAAAGACTTTAATCAGCAAACCCTTAAGAGGGGATTTGTGTACAGCTAAGAAAGATGTAATATGACATAATATGACATATTACAGTAGTTACAATTGACTTTCACTATTTTGTTACCAGTGAACAGCTTGCTTAGGGGCTTAACATATTGTCTCTCCTTTCTCATTTGTTTTGAAGAAGAAGACATGTTCAGAATTCTCAAAAATTCAGTTAAATTCCACTCTTGTCTTTTCCAGGGCATAAAATTCTGCTGTTTGAAATATTTTATAATATGTACATGGAAATAGCACCATTTCTCTTAAGATTGCACAGTCTTAATTTGATAGACCATCTTAAGCTAACCAGAACTGACAAGACATTCAAAACAGAAAATACATCCACTAGACAGTTTGTAGGAAGGAGGACTTCCAGTGAAAGTTGGGATGAGTTTCTGAGTATTTTGGTAGGTATAGGAGTTAAAAATAACCCCCAAACAAAACAGAAAGGCATCTCCTTCACAATTCAAGGAATAACAGTCCCAAATCCTTATCTATCACTTTCATTTAAATAAAAGATGTCCCAAAGCCCTCTCTAATGAGACAGAACTAAATATGATGTTGGCAAAAAAAAGAAAATCAAAATAGGAAGAAAAACAACCCAACCACCAAACAAAGGAAAAAGAGAAAAACTAACATGGTGTTCAAGATCGTACTAATATGGCATCATATCTGTAATTATTATTCTTCTACTCTTCTGCCCAGAGTAAGCATGTTTCAGTTCCATTTTCTTTTCATTATTTTACTTCTCTTTTTTTATTTTTCATTTTCTCCCATTTAATTTTCCCCTTCCAGAACCATACTTGATTTATATCCTGTTATCTCTTACACTCTAAAAGATTTGTAAGTTAATAATTTGATTTATTTCTGCAGTTCAGCTCAGTGTTTTTAAGTGATTGGCATTCACAGTACTGTGATTTTTTTCCAAAATATTTTTTTTAAATTAAAACAGTGCTACATTGAAATAGAACCAGAAAATGCACACACGGCAAGATCATGTAGTGCAAGAATTTATTAGTGTTGTGCCCCCATGATATGTCTTTAAAAGCACTCTATTGCTTACAAAATTGGCATATTGTTATTTCTAAGGTTCTGATCCAGCAATGAGGTTCATATGAATCAGTTTGGGACATAACCTAAATTCCTAACTGTGGAATCATGCCTCCATTTTTTAGCACACTCAGACTACTTTTAATCATTACCACAAAGAGATTCCAACAATAAACTTGATTTTTAGGATCACGCAATGAAAATTAGTAGAGTTTGGTCCTTTGATCCTTAATCTTTAGAATTTTTTTGGCTTCTTTTGAAATAATCAACAGATTAAATTCAATTGTAAAATACAATCATTAAACAAAGGTATATTCATTTGTTTTCCTAATAAGTCTGTCCATCAAATGTGCAAATGTGACTGGATTTTTTTTTTTTTTTTACATCTTCCATCAATTTCTTGTTTGATCAGTTGCTTAGTGACATACTGTATAGCTGACTTCTCATTGCAAATGGAATTTTCAAAGTTCAACAAGAAAATGCCCAGCATTATCCATCTCTTCTTAAGTTGTTCCTTTGCAACTCTGGCAGTATTAAAGCTCTCAAGTGCCGACACTGACAGAAGATACTGTAGCTTAAATGACCCTGCCGAGCGAAAATCTTATTATCTGTAGAGACAGCCCTTGCAAGTTGTAAAGCACAATAGGAGAAAAGTAACTGGGCTCTGTGTAATAGAACATGGTTTCCTCAAGGCAAACACTTTCATCTTTTCAGGACAATTGACCAGAAGTGACATCATTCACCAAGTGCTTCAGATGTCTGCATGGAAACAAGGGAAGAGCAATGCAAGAAGACATTTGTCAGGTCTAGCAGGCAATCTTTCTGGTGCAAGGGGAAACCGACTGAGATCAGTTTAGTCCTAGTGCAGTCATGTTTTCACTTAACAGTGCACAGACAGCCAGGGCAACAGAGTGTGCACTTTTCCCTCTCTTTATCTCCGTCTGGCTTCATTCATCTGGAAAAGGACCAGGTGTTTCAGCAGTGAGGGAGGACCAAGGTCTCACAGTTTAGTCATTCAATTTAATTTGGAGGTGAATTGTTAGAAGACTTCTGTATACTTCTGGGTATTTTGGGGGCAAACTTTTTTTAGTGGCATTAAATAAATATGAGGTTCTGTGCTTGATATGAAAAATGTGTAACTGACACTTGGGTCACCAAAAATTACTTGCATTTGCTATATAGGATCTTAACTAATGCATTGCAGCATGCTTTCCTGACCACGAGCTCATTACAGTGTAATATTTGGGCAGCTGTTTAATCTGTGTTTATTTTCTCATCTGCAATATGTTTGTGATTATACCTAACTGACATACACTGACTTGGGAACTTGCTTGTATCCATGGCTGTCTCCCAGACCTCTAAAAAGTATCATGAAGCTAAATTGAAAATAGGCACTTAGAGGTTTTAAGGATAGGTATTGCAGTTCCTAGGTTTTAGGCACCGAACCTTCCAGGAGTAAAATTCAAGTCCTCTTTAGAAGTAGCCTGTGTACAGCACAGGAGAGCACCATTTCAGTACCAAATAGATGGTGCAATGTCTGTGCATCATGCTTGATAAGCCCTGGGGATAGTACTTCATCCCTGGCAGCACAGTTCCTAGGCATGACAAGACCAAGGTTGAACCACTGGAGAACAGAGCTCAGACTTGGAAAACCCATGTTTTGCCACCAGCTCTATTACTGTCCAGCAGAATGAGCCCTCCACCTCAGCACTCTTTGTTGGCAAAGCTTTGTAGAGCACTTTTGAGTTGTCACAGAAAACACTTTGACAACTAAACTAAAGCTGCCAGGTGAGAAAACCTGAGTGAAAAGCTGAAGCACATTCTAGCTGCCAGAATGTGCAGGAGCTCACTCTTCAGTAAATTAGGTCCCTAAGAGGGACATTGTCAAGTACATTTTATGTGTATAACCAGATCATGCTACAGGAGCATGAGGAACCAGTGAGTTCACTCCAACAGTGGCCCACAGTGGCCACAAAGGGGACATGGCTGGGAGCTTTGGAAGGAGGCTGTCCCACTCAGACAGGGCAGACTTCTTCCTGGGTTGTTCCAGGAGGAATCTGAAAATGTGACTGTCCTTGCTGAACTGAAGCCATGGCCTCATTTTGTATCTGTAGTCTAAGAGCTGTACTCTAGATAAGAAATGAGTCCTTTCTGCAGCAGTCCTGCACCAAACTGAAGCTGCTACATGCACATGAGGCCATTCACAAGACTCAAAGGAAGAAACATTGCACTTAAGATCTGAAGGTCCAGTCACCTAGCAACTATGGTACCACCAAAGGTTTCAGACTAGCTTGGATTGTGTATGTCCGTCATCTTTCTGTGTTTAGTTACTGCGTCTTTTTTTTAAAAAAATATTCAGGTTGATTCTTGTGGGGAAACAAGTACTGAAACTATGTGTTGCACACAGGAAATGCAAACTAATTTTGGAAAACAGGTTACTGTACTATGCTCTAATTGCACAACATAGTATTATACTAACTAATAGGAAAAGGGAGAAAGTTGTAGAATTCCAGTTGATATAGAACAGCTTTGAGGGCTGATCACCTGGTGTGAAGTAAATAACATGCATAAATAAATAAAAATATTGGCTGCAATTTCTATAGAAATTATTTTAAATGGCCTTAGCAAGATATTTCCAGTATTTTGTGATAGATAGTATTCATAATGCTTGGGAACAATTGCAATGCCCAAAAACTCCAACCATAGCAAACTGCCCCAGTGTACAGAAGTGTATACTAGCACACTTCCAATATACGGACGAAAGGAGGGTTTATTTGTTCTATGATGGCTTAAAATACACTGTAAAAGAATGTAAAAGCTAGGTCAGGAAGTAAATATAGGTAACTATCCTGGGTCCAGCCACGACAGGGTTGATTTTTGCAGTAGCCAGGAGAAGGCATGGTGAGACTCAGTGATTATTCTGTACCACCTTGTCTCATTGCTGGGGGCAGGGGAAGGCCATGGCAGGTGGTCGGGGTTTTTTCTGGTTTCCATGTCATGAGCAATTGCATGGGAAACATTAGCCTCACTTGTGCACTCTGTCATTGATACTGTTGCTGTTACTCTTTGTTTCTTATGTTGTTGCTGTTTCTGGTAAATTGTTCTTATCTCAACCTGTGATCTTTGCCTTTTGTTTCTCAATTCTCTTCTCCAGCTGCCCCAGGAGGAGGAGGAGGAGAAGGGAGTGAGAGAGCAGTGCGTGGTTTGGATTTTTTCAGTGGGAACGCTAAATTGGGGAATACCATTCCGAAAACAGGACATAACATTTGCCTGTCTTCCAGCAGTAAGAAATTTGTGGGATGTGACACATAAGTCATTAGCAAGAGTATTTTGATGTTTTTCTGGGTAGCTCATTCTGTCAGGTTTCCACAGATGGAAGTGACCAAGACCATATTATTGCATTTAAGATATGTGTTGTGCTGTGAACCTGTCACACCCTCTGGAGTGCAGTACCGCAATAAAACAGCAAGAGAAATCTATAGCTGAGATATCACGTGTCGTGTCTTCTCTGAGAGGCATTCATAGCCTCTCATATAGTGAAAAACTGAAGATCAGCTGGTTGTCTTGCCTATCCAGACTTTAGTATCGGTGACTGGGAAATTATCTTTGCTTCACATGTAATATTTTTCAGACATTCTCTTCTGAATAGCCCCAGCAATGGCCCCAGCACTTCTGTGTACTCTGGATAGAGTTTCTTGCCTTATGTAGGAGTAACTTCTAGTTATCTATCTGTAAGGTCTGTTTGATAAATGGGAAGATTGTTGATACTAACCTCAACTGGGCTTATGCAGACAAATATGAGACCAAGAGAAATTATTAATATTGTTCACATGCTGTCAGTAAGCAACTCACAGATGTGTATCAGTAGGTGCACATTAAATATAAAAGCAGGCATCAGATGGAGACAAATACCAGCATTTTATTTTATTTTAATTTCTGAAGTGCAACAATCCAGTGTTAATGCTTGGCAAATTTCAGTCAGTACTGTTCAGTTTCAATGACCACTTGTAACAGAATATTGCTGTGTACTTCAGTCTTTTTTTCTTTTTGTCCTCCAGAAGTACAGCTTTTATGAAGTCATTCATTATTTGGAAAGGTTTGAAGTAATTGAGAAGTTTTGCTTAAAGGTATTTCAGCCTGTATTTTTCATCCAGTCCTTTATTTCTTTTTTCTAAGATTTCATATCTCAGTGCTCTGTTAGAAATTACCTGTAAGTCTATAGTATTATATTTTTCCCATTCCCTAAAACTCTGCTGCCTTTTATTTTCATTAAAAAAGCAGATAAGAACAAATGTTCTTGTACATAAGTACCACTTTGTGTCTTTTTAACAAATAAAAAACAAAACAAAACAAAAAATCCAGAGGTCTTGGTACATCAAAATAAATATTTAATTTTTTTGCTATTTTGAAAGGTATAAATGATAGAATTGTGAGTTCCTTTTAGAAATTCTCACAAGAAAGGCAGAACAGAATCTCAGAAACAGGAGACTGAAATTAATGTCATAGATTCATGTCACACACCTGAGTGAGAGTACTGATGAGGGAAAAACTGGCACAATTTGCAGCTTCAGCAAAACAAATATTCGGTATTTTACATAACCACAGGTACTTTTAGCAGAATGTTTTTAAGCTTCACTACTACACAAGGTTTAGGATTCAAAATTTATGATTCAATCAGCTCTACTCCTGATATTCCATCATGATTCTCTGCTACTTAATCTCAGAGGTAAATGCTTCAGACAGCAGATAAACAGACAACAGTCTATAATGTGAGAGGGAGGTGCACTAACTTTTCTCCCAGATAGTGCTTCCAAGCTAAAATGACATATCCTTTGGAGAAAGGTGCAAAAAGTGAACTTTTTAACACTGGGGTGCTTGAAGGCTCTCAATGACTCTACTTTTGTAGAGAGCATTTTCTTTAGAAATGTATATAGGATGTATTTTACACTATGTTTATAAATTGTGTCTTTTACTTTGGTCAGAGGGAGAGAGACAGAGCGAATTTCTGCAATGACACATTGTGCATGTACAATTCAGAAAAACTGGCTGCGGTTTGTGGACCTGGCATCCTAGATATTGTAAAGTCTCTCTTCACCTGGATGTTTATAGACACCCCACTGCTACTGCCTCCTCCTCAACATCTGCACTCACATCACTGAAAATAACTGCTCAGTAATCCCCTCTTAGAGTTTCTGTAGATTCATGAGGGGTGCAAATGAATTCAGAAACCACAGTGAATAGCACAGCAGAACAGTATTTCTGTAGTGTATGCTATAAGCAAGTTGGGACAAAAACTTAACAAAAATAAAAGAAGGATGTGTATTCTAAATGGGAATATGTTTATTTGGAGAGAAATTATTTAGCTGCCTCCTCTGGTAGGAGGCTGTCCTTTCTGGGACACTGTCAGGACCTGAGGAGAAGTTCTCTGTTACACCGCCTCAGTAATCAGAGGGAGCAGCTATAGTCATTAACTATTCTCAAAAGGTTTCAAAGTGAGTTGATCAAATTAATTACTAAACTTAAAAAAAAACCATGTCAGAATCAAGAGGCAGTTGTGCATTCACCTCTGTATAGTCTTTCACTGTAAATAAAACTGTTCTAATGGTAACATTTTCCATAACAGAAGAAACTATTTTAGTTTAAACTCTTGTTCATGATATCAATGATTTTCATGAAGAGCACAGTCTTGCTGTGCTCTTCAAGGGTTTTAATGGTGGAAGAACTGACTCATTTTTGTAAGTTGTTCACAACTCTTGCCTTAGAGACATCCCTCACAATAGACAGTCATATTTTAAAATAATGTATTTCATTGTCATATCTCCAAGTATTTTGACAGAATTATTAAATGTTACATTGTATGCGTAACAGGAACAACAATAGTGGCATAGAAATTACTTGCAATAAAATTCAATTAAGAGAGAAAACTGGCAGTAGAGTTCAGACCCACCATACCTCTCATTTTATCAGCTATCTGAGGGTTAAGACATACAGGAATCACATTGGTCTGTTTTTTCTGCAAATTTCAACTTTCATCTGGAAATTCTGGCCGTATTTCCTACATTCCACTCTTCTTCATGGGTTGTCATGAGAACTCAAGCTTCTGAGAATAAACCAAATATTTATGTTAGCCACTAAATTATAATCCTGGGAGAGGTAACTATTGAAATCCCTTCTCAGTCCTACTCACTCCACAAGTCCATCTTTTAGAAAGCACAATGAAATTCTGAGGCACTCTCCTGAAGTTTTCTTTGCTAATAATTTATATTTCTCACTTAGTCTCCTTCAGTTGGGCATTTCAATATCCATCCATATGAATACTTCTTTGTAAAAAAGTTTTCGAGTGATCCAAAAGTCATTTACACCTTTGTGAAATAACCAGATTTTTCTGGGATAATTTTGGGTTACAAACAGAAAGCTACTCCCCAGTGTAAACCAACTTCAGGTTTGAACCATCTACTATGCAACTGTTTACTGATAGCACAATTAGTCTGCTGAGTAAGCAGAGTCGACACAAAAAGGCAAATAATAGATAAATAATATTGTAGAAGAATTTTTCACCATCTGCTTGAGAAAGAGCATAATGCACACATGAGGATTCTTGCTTTGAAAGAAAAAGAAGTGAAGAATAAATCCTATCTGAAATAGAGAACAAAGTTTCAAAAGACTCTTCAAAGAGTCTCTCAACTAATCCCAAGGGAGGCGCAAGAAGAGAGAGGTGAATCTGGGGAATAAAAAGAAAGTCTTTAATTGAACTCCTGAAGCCCTTTGTATGCATGGGCATGTTACATGCATCTTACCTCTGGAATTACTTCTCACTCCTTGACGGGTGTTGCTGTATTGCAGTTCCAGTTCCCTTCCAAACGGGAGACCCAACAAATTAAATGGAGAACAAAACAGGAGAGACAGACATTTGATTGAAACAATTGCTGGAGCTTCCAGTCCCTCTTCACTGAGTAGGCAGCCCACAAGAATTTGCTCTCTATGTTGGAAGTCTGCCCTTGGTAACACCCTCACACAAGGCACCATGCCAAAATTCATCCAGTGACAGTGAGTGTAACCTACTAAGGACTAGATAAGCTTAAAGCTCGGGATGTACATATTGAATTGCAGCAGAGAGGCAGAATGCACAATACAAGGTTTGGTGACAACAATAAATAAAATAATTTTAGAAAGAGTCTTTCATGACCTTTTGGTTTGGTTTGGTTTGGTTTGGTTTGGTTTGGTTTGGTTTGGTTTGGTATGGTTTTTTTCTGGATGACCTGTAATCTCATTATGGATTGACAGAGTAACAATATTTGAAATTTTCCAGCATAAAATTGTCTTTGAATCACTTTGTGTTGTATTAAGTAAATTGTCCCATTGCTGGTTCTGTGAATAGAAGGTGATGATGAAACCTGAAGAACACTCTACTAAGCAGCAGTATAGTAAATAATGTAGGAATGACATAAAATTAAATTCCTTGATATTTCAGCAGTTCTAAATGACTCTGTACCTCTTTAAAGTTTGTTAGTTTTTGCAGCAAGTCTCACAATCTTTCATGGAATTATGGCACATAAGAAAGTTATATATATATAGATATATGTATGTGTGTAGATATAGAGGTACGTATTTACATATTAAAACGGAAGGGACTGAAAAATGGCACACATCTGAGAAACCTAGAGAGAAACAGCAGTATGTAGTTTGCAAATGGGGGAAAAATAGTAATTAAGTAGAAATGGGTTGTGGAGGGAAGGAACTCTTACCTCAGGAGACAATCTGCCCTACTTTCTTTTCTCACATTTTGAAATCTATGAATCTTTTACTTTACTTTATCACTTTGCTGATTCCCTGCAGGCCAGATCTGACAGCTAAGCCTCTGTTTTATCTTAAACTGTTCAAAGCATGTCAGAAAATTACCTACCCTGCTGAGTTTGAAAGTGGCAGAAGCCCACCTACTGGTTACCCCCAGTCCAGGTGATCACCGTTGCTTGAGTGAAATTGTAATGATAGTCTCAGAATGGCTGGCAGATTGTTACAATATATGGTCTTTTGCTGCTTCCAGTTGAAAACTGGAAGTCATATGGTTTTTTTATTGTCTCTAAAAGTAATTATTTATGTCTTGGACCACTCTGATATCAGCACATAAAGATAGTTTCACCCCGTGTTATTAACAGCTGTTTTGTATATGGACAGGGTCAAGTCTGTTTATTCTGTGGGCTCTCTTCACTGCCTTTGAATACAACCTTTACAAATCCTTTCTATTTTTATTCCATTGCGCTTCTAAGAATTAGCTTTAAAATACACTGCTGTCACTACACTTTGGCATGATAAAATGCAGGGATAAGGCAAGTGTGGCCACATTCATGCCTCTAAAAATAGGATTCTACTGGAATTTCTACAGTCATTTCATTTTAGTAGGCTTTATCTTGTGATGAAAATTGATATACCCCAAATAGTTCTCTGTGACCAAGCAAAATAAATCAGAATAGCAGTTGGAGACTGTTTATGCTCAGCCTGTATCATGAAATAATATTCTCGTGTACCGCATTTCATCCTCAAAGTTTTATCATCTGTATTATCATCAGAAGTGGCATGTAAGTAACTGATATATGAGATTTTTGGGTTAAAATTCATCTGACTGATGACACCTGAACCTGCATTTTGCTGTTCTCAGGAGAAAGCTGTAACACCATTCTTCACTGCTGTTAGCTCTCATGAGATAATTGTTTCTTTTTTGATAGCTGAGGAGAAAAAAACACTAAAGCTAGGGACAGCTCCTTTTATTGTCACAAGTTATCTTTTGATTTTGTGGTGATGAGAATGTTAGCATGGAATTTGTTATGTCCTGTTAACTAATAAGAATCAGGTTTGAAGGCAAAAGTTAGAGGACTTGTGAATCCATGAAGGTCTGGCAACTCATCCAGAATGAGTCTTTCAATTCTCTACCGTATTCTGAGATCACAAGAGGTGGAGATGTATATTGCCATTGACTGCCACATCAGAAAATGTCTTTTTATTTTTGTAGAGTGAAACATTTCCCAAAGCCTCTCCAAAAACATCAGGGTACCATTTTGGATCTTTGCTTACCATACTGGAATATTGTCTTACCATCAAGCCTTCAACCCTAGTCCTGTGAACAGGCATTCGATAGAGCAATGTCAATAGTTTTATTTTCCCTAAAATTTGACTGTGTTGTTGGCACATCTTGACTCACAATGCTGTAGAAACAAGAGCAGTGGTCTCCTCTTCAATTTACCCCAGCAGATCATACAACAGGAGAATATACTAGCTTGAAATATATACCTTGAACTAATGCCATACTAACACAAATGCCAGTTATATGGTCTTTTTGAACTATTTTAGGTCCATAGAAATTTGACATGGATTGTGCTACTTTCTGTAATGTCTTTTCTGCTGTTATACCCACTCTTGGCCAATTTGTTTGCCTACTTGTTTCTGAATTTTTGAAATGTGTGAGTCCTGTGAACCCTTATCATGATTCTGTGAGAGTCAGTAGAGTAAGTGAGGAAGATGGGACTGAAAATGCATTGGGTAAACAGCCCTTATTGCCTCCTTACTAAATAAAGATTGCATTGCAGAGATTACAGTCTGAAGACATGTTTCAGATATCGGAGATGTGGTGAGAAACTTGAACAGGATTGCCTTGGATAGGGAGGTTGTGTACAAACCACTGTTGAGTTATTTAGTTTAGTTAAGTAATTTTATCACGTATTGTAAAAACATTTAAAAAACCCAGAAGGACAATTGAGTCACTTATGTGTCTTTCATAAAAACACTGTTCATAGAAGTAGCTCCAAAGTAATTCATGGTCCCTGCTTATAACATTGTGGTAGGGCTTAATTTGTGCCCAGGGCCATCATTTGTAAGGACTCAACACCTTCTGAGAGGTCTGCTGCAGGCTAGCATCAACAATGTTTTGGATGCTTTCTCAAAAAGTGCAGTATGGTTGCTAACAGTACAGATGTGGGAAAAGAAGCAGATTTTCCAAGTGCAGACTGTGCAAAACAAAAGTTTGGGGTATGTAGGCATACATTTTGATTCAGTCACACGGTTGTCAGTGCCTTGCTTCTCAACTGTAAAAAAAGGGCCAATAATATACCTATTTTATGAAGGCATAGGAAAATAATTTCAATTTTCTGAGTATTTTGAACAAACACTGAGGATATTGCTCACCTTAGGCAGACAGATCTGCCAATGGGCTGGTGAAAGAAATGATGCTGAATGAAAATGACAAGCTACAGATCGTTGTAGGAGAAATTAGCTTCAGCAGATGCAAAATTATCTATTATCAATATTGCTCATCTGAATTTGTGGTAGCTGCTGTAATTGTTCCACTGCAGGAAGAGATCTCAGAGATGTGGCTAGCAAGGCACAATTTTCAAACACTTTTGTTTTGAATATACATTTTCCTGAGTCCAAATATAAAATAAAAAATCTGCATTTTAAAATATTCATTTATTTTTCTTTTTTTCTTACAGCTCGTGGCCAATGCAATCCTTTTTGTCAGTGTAAATTTGTATGGGGTCTTTGTGAGGATTTTGACAGAAAGGGCTCAGAGGAAGGCGTTCCTTCAGGCCAGGAACTGCATTGAGGACAGGCTGAGGCTGGAGGATGAAAATGAAAAACAGGTCAGTTTCTAAACCTTATTTATTTTTCTCTGTTTCTCCTGAGATGACTGTGGTTATGTGAACCGAAGGTTAGGACATTGCTGCCAAGTGTCTGCTAGAACCTGTGTGCACTGGCATTGTGAAGGAAGTGTGCTGCCTTCCCCCACCTGCTTCAGCTC
The DNA here is from genome assembly GCA_013400415.1 of Scytalopus superciliaris. NCBI lineage: Eukaryota > Metazoa > Chordata > Aves > Passeriformes > Rhinocryptidae > Scytalopus > Scytalopus superciliaris. The sequence goes on along the minus strand of VXBX01008166.1, from coordinate 111,998 downwards.
TTCACTCTTCATCTGCAGCACTCAGAGAAGGAGCAGGTTGATCCCACAGCTACCGTCAGCTTCAGTGCCAGAAGGGATGTATTTTAGGGCTGAGTCAAATCTAACATACTATTACAGTCTAAGATTGTGGCTATTTCTCTTCATGGATGTTTTTGGATGTGTGTTAGAAGTGCTGTAAATACCTTTTTTCTGGCTGTGTGTGCTATAACCTGTTTGCATTCATAACACCTATAAAAAACGTCAACATTTTAGGCACAAGGAGCTGCACTGATAGCTGAATAAATGTAATCAATAACAAGAACATGTATTCTTCTATAACTAATAAGAAAAGCAACTGTGATAGCAATCTTTTCTGAAAAATCACCTTAGTAATTTGATGGTTTGTTTCACACAATTTTATCAATCAGTCTTCCAAACATACTTGGAAACAATGAGAAAAATATTATACTGTGGAGCTTGCTGTTGTTTCTCACAGGTCTGAAGCTTAAACCTACTATAATCTGTAAGGTTTCCACCAGATTTTCTCTTTCTGTCTAGGTGATAATAGAGGGTCATGCTGGAATACATAGATTGATCTCCTATGCCAATAGAGGACTTAAGTGATTTTCTAACCTTGCAATACAAGATGTCAGGGTCCTCAAAACTTGTACAGTTTTACTTATTTTCATTTGCAATTTCTCTAACAAGTCTCTTCCTATGGGTGGAACAACATGGATCCTTAAGTACTTTCTGTTATGAATTAAGTGCACGAGTTTTTGTGATCTGAACATACCCTGTAATAAGTAGATGTCTCTTTGAACAACTGCATATCTTTGCTGGCTGTGTAAAAATGGTATTAGTATCAAAGCCTTTAGATTTAATTCTGGTCTTTTGTAATCCAAAGCTTTTTTAAAGGCAGATTTTTTTAAAGGCATAAGTGTGCCATAAGTGAATTTCCATGAGATTTAGACAAGCCTGCCATTTGTTCCTTTGAAAACCTACATCTGGGATCCAACATGAAAACAAAATTGATTTTTGTGTTTCTCTTATTAGCACATTAGCAGTCTGTCTTATTTTATATATTATCCATGCATATAGAAACACACGAAAGCAAAAACATTACACATAAATACCATTATTGTTGATAGTATGCCTAGATAATCCTGCAAGTGTTCTTCCAATGCAGTGTACAGGTCAGGGAAGAGAATACACTTTTCTCCTACACTTATGAAATTAACTTTATGCAGCACAGTGCAAAACTTAATACAGTAGTGAAATATGTTAATTAGCTGTCAAAAGTGCCACCAACATACTTTCTGTGTCTGCTCTCACACTACATTAGCATACCTCTAAACCCAGGGTGAGAATTAAGACACGATTACAGGCTAGAAAATTATTCTGCAGTTGCAGTGGCATAACATAGCCTGGGTTTCCAGCTGGCAACACTCAAGAGTGTTTGAGAGGAAAAGAGATGCTGCTGACCTAGTTCGATTTTTGTGATCATTCCTATATTTTTGTTCTCCAAAGTATCAACATTACATGTTAAAAAAGACTGAATGTTTTCATCAGACTTTCTTGTCTTATTCAAATGCTTTGCCCTAAATACCATAACCCTTTAACACTGAGAATTCTAATCCAAAATGCTAAAACCTTTCAGTGGTATTTCTGTGCAAGTCTCTAACTGGAAAGGAAAGAACATGCTCTTGGCTTTTGGACATACATAACTTTCTGGAGCTTAAGTGTTGACTGTGTGAGACAGATACCACAGCTGAAACTGTATGTGAGTTTTCTTCATCTGTGTCCTACTTACAGTAAATTCTCTTCATGGGATGCATTTCTAGTAATAGTCCCATGTGGTAATTTTGATAAATGTATTTTTATGAGCATGAGTAAATATCTCAAGTTTTAGTATTTTGAACTCATGCAGGAGTTTGCAAGTAGGCTTTGAAAGTGTTGCTGGGGAGAAAGGGAGCAAAAAGGCTCTAGTTATTTTAAAATTCAATGTGATGCTCACCCTGTTATCTGTTCTCTGTGGTCACAACGACTAGTTGGCCTTGATGGTGACTTCATCCTTTTGTTATGTTGCTGAATGTTAGACTGCAATTCCATGAGAAGTGAAGGAAAAGAACCAAATAAGTTTTAGACAATGAGCAAATAATTAAAATCATTCTCTTGAGATATGGTTCTTCTTTTATCATCTGTAAATCTCAGCTGCAAGACCATCCCCTGCAAATCAAATAGTTAGGAATAAATATTGTGAGGTGGGTCCTGTTCCCTGGAATTGTGCTTGTTCTGAGCACCTGAGCACTTCCCCTCACTCGCACTGCACTCTCTCTGCGTTCATTTCCTTAATTCCAGATCATCCATTGCCCATACAGCAAACAAAGCATTGCCACCCATCTCCCTGAAGGACTCCCAACATTAGACATCCCAGCTGGTCCTCCAGGCAGTACTTTGCTGCTTCTGAAGTAAGAAAGAGCAGAGCAAGAAGGGGGTGGGGAAAGGGGGATGTGGTCACCATACAGAAAGAAGGTGTCTGCTGCTGGTTGAGGCTGCTTGCCATCTGACTCAGAGGGGAAACCAATAAGGAAGATTTGGCTCACCACATATTCATTCCAAGCATAGTGGCTCCTGAAGAGGAGCTGTGCTCCAATGAAGTGATACCATTGTACTTCTGAGGTCATCTTAACTTGAAAAGCAGCTGGACCACTGTCTCTAACAACCTGTAGACTCCTATTTTCCCAGTGTCTCTTTTTAGTGTGTGTATAGTTTTATTGCCCCCGCAGTTCTGTGGTGGTGAATTTCACTCAAATTATGCACTCTAGTTAATACACTAATTATGCACTGTGTGAAACAGAACTTCCTTTTATTTGTCCTAGACTTGTTATCTGATTACTTGATTTGTTTTGTGATATGAGTAATCTTCCTATAGTAACCTCTTCCATGCCACTCACAACAGAGAGTTCTCTTAAAACCCTGCTCACCTCTCTTTCCACGCTGGAGAACTTGTTTGGTCTACTGATTTATGGAACCTATATTTTACCCCAATCTTTCCAGCCTTCTAGCAAATCTTACTCACATTCCCCTTGCTCCTTGCAGTGACAATAAGAATATTTTTATGCATATTCATGCATTGATATTAGGGGTAAACCATGTAATTTATATCAGTGAAATGCACTTGCTGCAGCCCATCAGGCTGATGTGAAAAATGCCTGTTGCTTTCGTCTGAGAAGGGCTGGACAAATATTTGGCTTCATGCAAGCCTTCAAAGCCCACAAAAATCAGCTTAGATATCTTCACTGGCTATTTAATAGCATAAGTACAGGCAAATATGTTTTCAAAATAAAGACCATCTTTGAAGCCACTTGTTTAGATCTGTCCTCTACTAAATATTACTTTTGTGCTTGCTCACAATTAGAAATGATAGTGGAAAATCAACTGAAGATTACTGGAGTCTTCAGAATTGTTGATTGGCTACCTTAAAAACTAATTGTGAAATCACATCTAGTTTTTCAAACAACTGAGACTGGACAAATGTGTTTATTGGTGTCATCTGTATTTTATGAAATAGCTGTGTACTCCACTATGGTGTGTGAAATTTATTACAGGATTTAACATAAGAAACTGAAAGAAGGACTAAAAATGATGGGGAGTTAGGAAGCATTGGGCTGAGAGAGCCACTCTGTGTCTAGCTTCAGGGCCAGAAGCCTGCCACTCCCAGCTAGTCTAATCAGCTTTGCTGAGAGGGAGGATTGTTAAACACCATTTTACTGCAGTAATGCTGGTTCTGGAAGAGAGACTAGCACGTTGGTGTTGCTCTGCAGTGCATGTTCACTAGGTCATGTGCAGCTAGCTAAATTTTCCTTATGCAGTGTTGAACTGTGTGTGCAAATGTCTGCATGCATATGTGTCTGCACTCCCAAGTAGCTTCTGCAATTTAGGGCAATGTCCTTCAGATTGCATGTAGTAACTAGGTCACCACTGAGGCAGAGATTTGATTAATAACTATTCATAGAGATGGAAAAGGTGTCAACAAAAGATAGCATGATTCTCAGTGCAGTATACTTTGAACTGCTACTTGGGGTGTCTTGGGTTCAAATTCCCTACTGGGTTCAGATCCCCCTTCAAAACAATTTAATCTAGACATTACACATTTTGTATATGTGCACTAGTGCCTGTACCTTTGAGTAAAAGGACACCTGCAGAAACCCTCCAGTGGTTTTGTCTGTTATGTTTAATTTCAAGCACTCATGAAGAAAGGGGAAAAATTTCATTATGTTTGAATAAAGCAAACCATGTTGGACTTTCATTTTGATAATGGATAACAGTTTTCTGGGGGTTTTATCCTTTCAATTCAGCAACCAAATGGAGGAATTTGTTATTTGCACAGCCTCAGGCAGAAGTAATTTCTAGAGTGCCTGACAACATGCTTATCAATGCATAATCAGGCTCTCCTCATGTTTCCTGTATTTTTTTCCTCAGGATCTTGCATCCTTTTTTTTCATTACAGTGCAGAAGAAAATATGAAATTTATCATTAAAACACAGGCCTTGTTTCCATAACCATTCATACTGGCTCAGTGCATCAGCAAATTGCCCTGCAGCAAAAATTTCATCTGGATCATGTGTGGACGCAAAAGCATGTTCTTGTCAAATTATCTGGTGTGCAACAGGGAATTGATCCTGATTTTGCACAAATTGCAGGCTAAGAGATGATACCTGGTCCTCTTTAAAAGCTAGCCAGTATAATTTTTGAAAAAGTAAGTGGACTTACTAATTTTAGCTGACAGGTGCCACATTAGTGCTGTGTTCTGTGTTACCAGGCAGCTCAAAAATGGATTTATTGTGTTATCAAAATACGATCTTACACAGAAAAGTCCATCTTCAAATAGCTATTTGTTCTTTACTAGGATCAGGGTAAAGAGACAATAAGGAGTGTTGCAATTTCATGCTGTCAGTTTGAGCTATGGGACTTCAGGCCAACTTATGCAGGCTGACCAGCAGTACCTGTTAGCCAGACAGCAGCACCAGCAGAGATGAAAACTTGACCTGATGTCTGCTTTGTTTGCCACATTTGGCTGCTTAGCTCCTTACACAGAGTAGAGTTGAACTTCATCTGTTGTGTGGCAGCTCCAGTCCGTCTTTCACCTTCCTCAGGTAAGGGGAGTCATGAAGGCACATTTCTCTCTCCCACACAGCAATAATTGCCCAGCAGATTTCTACTGACCTGCACCTGTTAGTTTACAGTCCTGCAATAGTCATGCAAGTGTCTAACCTTTGTAGAGAAAATAATAAATCTGAGGGCTACTCAAATGAAATTAAAACCTCCAGGTGGAAGCCATTAGGAGTTGCTTGCAACCCCTTGCAAGGCAGGAGATAGCAAATAAACATGTTCTAATTATACAGCTTTCTTGCACCTCTTTTTATGCAGGATAAACATCTTGTTGTTGGGGCAAAAAGCTGCATTGTTTGGCATACCATCCAGGTTCCTCTTACCTAATTCTGGCCAAGTGAAAGTGTGGCTAATACTCTAACTTTTTAACCTACAGGCAGTAATCTTCAATAGAGGCAGACACACCCAAGGCAGTTCAGCCCTTCTATTCTGAACTCCTTGCTAAACATAAGATGAGTTTTTTTCCCTGGGAGTGGTTACAAGGGGACACCTAGGCTTAGGGCTACACAACTGTATGATAAGAGAGAGTAGTACCTTGCTACTAGACTTGAAATGTCAAAAAAACATACAGCTGTAAATCATACAAAGGTCATATATTTTAATTGTGGTTGTATTACTTCAGCCACATGCCTTTATTTTGCAAAAGGTAACATAAAGCCACATTTTTAACAACAGGCCAGATCATTACTATAACAACTTGATTTAACTTTATTTCATCTCCTGAGTGCTTCCTGATGTTAGTAAATATTGTGCTTTAATCGCACAAAACAATTAAGCATCATGTAGCCACTTACTCCCCCCATGGTGGGATGGGGGAGCAAGTGTGAGAAAACTTGTGGGTTGAGATGGACACACTTTAATAGGTAAAGCAAAAGCTGTGAACACGAGTAAAAAAACCAAGGAATTAATTCACTTCTTCCCATGGGCAGGCAGATGCTCAGCCATCCCCAGACAAGCAGGGCTCCATCACATGTGATGGTCACTTGGGAAAACAAATGCCATCACTCTGAATGTCCCCTCACCCTTCCTACTTTTTCTCCCAGCTGACATGCTGAGCATGACACCATATGTTATGAAAAATCCCCGTGGTCAGTTGGGGTCAGCTGTCCCAGGTGTGTGCCCACTTCCCTGTGTTTCCAATGCTGTTTCCAGCACAAATGCAAAACACAGCCCCATATGAGCTATTTTGAAGATTAGCTCTATGCCAATAAAAACCAGCACATTAAATAAGCAACTCAAACAAGTTTTCAGACATTTCATTTTATGTCATAAGGTGTCAAAAATTTTTAGATTTATAAAGATAAAAAAATCTTTATGAGGATTTTTTGTAGATTTATAAAGATAAAAATAGGGCATGTGAACTTTGTTTTTTGGTATACATCCATGTAGTCACTCATATCCAGGCTCACCAGGGAGGTGTCTTGGATTGGTGTTTGTTGAAGTTTGCTTTTTTTCTCATAGATGCATACATGTCATATAGTCATGTCACTCATGTTAAGCTTTTATATGTAATGTATGCTGGCTTACATTCAGTAGAGCAGAAAAACTTTTGGGCAGAAATACTGGTCTGCTGGAGAGTAGGATGGCTCTGAAGAGGGATTTGTACAGGCTGGATTGATGCACCAAGGCCAGTGGTAAGTGAGGTTCAATAAGGCCAAGTGCCGGGACCTCCCCTGGGGTCACAACCACCCCATACAGCACCACAGGTTTGGGGCAGAATAGCTGGAAAGTGCCCCAGGGGAAAAGGACCTGGGGGTGTTGGTTGACAGCTGCTGAACATGAGCCAGTGTGTGCCCAGGTGGCCAAGAAGGCCAGTGGAATCCTGGCCTGTGTCAGAAATAGTGTGGCCAGCAGGACCAGGGAAGGGATTGACCCCCTGTACTTGGCTGTGGTGAGGCCACATCTCGAGTGTTGTGTTCATTTTTGGGCCTCTCATGCCAAGAAAGACATTGAGGTGCTGGAGCGTGTCCAGAGAAGGACAATGGAGCTGGTGAAGAGTTTAGAGAGTATGTCATATGAGGAGCAGCTGAGGGAGCTGGGGCTGTGTAACCTGGAGAAGAGGAGTCTCAGGGGTGACCTTATCATTCTCTACAACTACCTGAAAGGAGATTATATCCAGAGGGTCGTCAGTCTCTTCTTCCAGGAAACAAGTGACAGGATGAGAGGACACAGTCTTAAGCTGTATCAAGGGAGGTTCAGGTTGGACATCAGGAATAATTTCTCCACAGAAAGAGTTATCAAGCATTGGAATGGGCTGCCCAAGGAGGTGGTGGAGTCACTGTCCCTGGAGGTGTTCAAGAAACAAATGGACGTGGCCCTTGAGGTCATAGTCTTGATGTCTTAAGATTTTTATATATTTGTAGATTTAAAGATTTTTGTATGTTTGTAGGGTTTTATATAGCTGTGTAGTTTGTCACACCTGAAGTAGCAGCTAGCAGTTTCTAAACCCCTTTCTCACGGTTTGTGTTACATTCCTGAATTTCTGTTAATGATCTTTTCAAGGAAAAAGTTTTCAGCAAGGACATCTTGTTTGGGACACATGCACCTGGAAGATATATTGTAGTCAAAGCAAGATAGAAGGCTCAGAACCCTTGGAGTGGCTCCAACAGGGTAATTCTGAGGATGGTATCAAGGGCAAATGGGTTTTGGGTTGAATGTACCCATTAGGTATGATAAGTAGTGTTATAAATTTATAAGAATCCTATTCTGTGTGTGTTTCTATGTACTCCATGCACCTGAAAGCTTTCATTAAAGAACTGCTCTCTACTTTATCTATATAATATTGTTTGAAAAGTTTCTTGGTTTTTTTTTTTTCCTTTCCCCCATTTTAGGCAAGTGTGGTTGACAAGGTGGCATCTTGCCAGAAGTTGGACTCAGTGATCTCAGAGGTTTATTCCAACCTACATGATTCTGTGATTCTGAGATAAACAGATAATTTAAAATATAGTGGCTACATAATTCTAAAACCTGTTAATACTTTGGCTGTTAGAATTTTGGAATAAAAATAATGGAAAATTTAAAATATGTTCTATTTCAAGCAACTGTCAAATAAATATGCTGGTGTTTGGCCCTATTAATTTTTCACTTTATTTTTCCTACTTGCATTGTGTATTTTCCATTGGAGAGAACGGAGGAGGAGAAGGGATGAACAGAAGCACACAAACCTGTCATTATTATATGATTAAAAATATACAACTATGCAGTTTTTAACAGATAACATCATGGGTAGCAGTTGCTGAGGCAAATTATCATAGATAAGCACACTGGCTGTAGTGCACCAGATTCTTAAGTTAAATAGTAAGACAAATAATTCAAAAGTAGTTTCTTGTGGCTGTTTTCTAAATTTAGAGCAATATCCATGACAGCAGTGCTATGTGAACACTAATGAAATGTTTTTATGCATTTTAGTACCATGCAGTATGAGGTAAAGCAACCTCAGGAGTGAATTGCAATGTTAGGAATTCATAGAGAGCTTTAAAATTACATTAGAAAAATTCTCTTATATGTATTTTTATTCTTGTTCACAGAGTTGTTTTCACATTTAGAAGAGTCTTTACTATAAGAATAAGCTAGCTCATGCTTTACCACAAGCTTGACACAACTTTTCCTGTGCCAGATTTCAAAGGGTGGTTCCACCATAGTCCAGCTGCTTTGCCACATAGGTGTTTCACATCACAGAAGCTGGCCTTGCCATATTTGCAGTTTGACAAATGATACGTTACTGCTTAAGCACAGATTATCTCCATGTAGAGGATACTGAGCTGGGCACTTTACTTTCATTCTAGTGTGTGACAGTATATGCTGTTTGCACACATGTAATTTCATGGATTTTCTGCCTGTTTCTTTTGGTCAACCTTCTTGAAGGAAAAAAAAAATTAGATTACATATCATTAATTGGCAAGAGAAACAGATTCTAAGGTAGTTTTTTGTCAGGTCTGCCATTCTAAAATGAACTTCTGACTATCACATAATTTAAATTCTTCCCAAGCTTTCTCTTTCCTGTTACGTTTTCAATATAAATTTATTTCATTTGGAGTTTTGCTTTCCTTCAGGCACATTTGATTAGGAATTTCCCAGTTTGACAAAGAAATAATGAACTAAATCTGAGTCACACTTGCTATTTTAAGGGGTGAATACACTCATTGCTTCCTTAGCATATTAGGGGTTGGTCCTGATTTTTTGACTTTGGAAGGCAACAAGATTTTCTGCTGATGGGTTAGGCTCACTTTCTTGCACGGTGAAGACAAAATGAGGACAAGTAGCAAAGGACAAAGGCTTTTAAATTTTTCTAATCTAAATTAGAAAAATTCTAGATTTTCCAAGGCAAAGCATTATTTATATCTTAGTCTTTGGAGATTCTGGCATCTATCCCATTGTACTATTTTGTGCTGTGATTTGCTTTCATGTTGTTATACTAAAGGCTTCTGTGGCCTTTGAAAAAGGAAATGCTAACTGCTTACCACTTAATATGTCTCACTTAGGTTCTAAACTTATTGCTTTTGGCTTCAGGTTCCTGATCTTTTTCTTTCTTTTTTTTTTTTTAATCCTTAGTCTGCTTATACCCACTAATGAGCTCAGATTCTATCACTAGCAATCAAAAATTTTATCTTTACTGAAAAGTTCATGCTTGTTCCACCACCAGCAAAGATTTGAACTAAGAAAGAGCAAGCACGGCTATTGAGCAGCCACTGAAACCCTAAATGTGTGCAGACAATAGCAGTGGTGGAAGCACTTAATGTTCAACTGATTCTTCCCCTGTTGTGGAGCCTCAGCTGCAGATTGGGTCTGCTCTAGCAGCAAAGAAAGAAGACTGGAGATTTCAGTTGCCTTTCTCCCCCTGCTCCCCTATGCTGGCTCCATTTCTCAGCAACGTGCCAGAGGAGAAATATGTAGCATGTTCTTCAAGAAAAATCCCACTAGCCAGGGACTGGAGGATTAGTGAGGGCAGATGCTGAAGGCTGAGCTCTGTGGTTCTCACTTCCTGAGGAATACATATTTGCCTGATTGAGGTATTCAGTGTTCCATCAGTGGAACAAACCAGACGAGGCTGAGGAGCAGAAAGATGTGCACTTGTAACTTAGTATAGCAGGGGTAAGCCAAGTGAAGGTATGTCTACTCTTCCATTTACCCTGCAAGGGGGTAGCATTGGTAAAGCTGATGCTGCTTGTGATTCTATCTTCCCAGCATCTTCAGAAGAAGAGATACAATAACAGGATTGCTGTCCCAGTCCTGTTCATGATAGAATATAAGACTTTGTGTGGCACTTCAGCCTCTAGCAAACCTGAGCTCACAGATGTATCATCCGCAGGCCTCCCTAGGAATTGCATTAGCACTTCTATGTTCCCTCTGATCGTGACATTGGCAGATGATTGGTGCTCCTTCTGATAATTTTTAAGACCCCTCTTTATTTGAATCAGAAAAGCCTTTTCACAAATAAGTTTTTTTTTTTAATTTATGCTTTAAGTGTGTATTTTGTTTTTAACATATATACTCAAAATATCTATGCATACAGTCAGTGCTACCATGAGGGCATCTTTTCACTGAAAGATGAAACCTAGCCTTCCTGACCCTGCAAGACAAGAAGCAAAATGCTTTCTTTCCACATAGGAAGATTTAGAACAGGATGTTCAGTGGCTGTTCTGTGCCAAAGTTTCATCTTCATTGATATACCCCAAAGAACCTACTTATTAAAATCCTACTGGAGCGTGATAGGTAGAAACAAAGACATTTATTAATCTAACACTGCTGGAGTTGAGAAATACCTGTCCCTGGCAATGTACTGCAGAATTGCTGTTCCTTCTTTCTTGCCAAGCATAAGGAGGGTTTCAAGCTACCTGCTCTAGAGAGTGATCTGATAATATCTGTGTGGCTGCTTGCCTGCACTATAGTGAGGCAAATAAAAATGCCTTAACTATAAAGGCACCGTTTGCTTGTGAAAATGTAGCTTCCCACACAAGTTCACTTTCAGTTGGAAGACTTCCATTAACAAAATGAGTATAATCTTTTTCCTGTCAGGTATCTGTGATGGTTTTGTGGATACATTGGATATTTCCAGTGATGTTTCAGAGGGAGTAAATACTAAAGATATAAAGTGAAAGTGAAAAGATTAGTGGTAGTTTGGATGCTGCAGTGACTTATTCATTGCCATTTTATATCTGGTGTCAACTCTGTTAGCTTGTCTTTCTGATGATTAATCTTTATGGATGTATTTCTAGAGCATTCTGTTTTAATAGACATGAGGATAACTAAGAAGACAGGCTATGCTTTCATACTTCCAGTTTCCTTGTTTATTCTCATAGCTTTTCTCAGCTCTTACTCCTGTTTGAACAAGATTTGTGGAGCTGATCTCAAGTTACCCTACTATCAATCTTCCAGTGCTTTCAGGACTCACATTTGCCTTTTCAGGGTAGAGTAACATAAATACTCCACTCTTGGATGCTGTCTTGTGAACTTTGTATATTCAAGCCATTTTATGATCTCTTTACTCCCACTCTTCATCTCAATGCTTCTGCATTCCATGATATCCATTGCCCTCTGTTTTAGCCAGGACTTCTTGGTCCCCTAATTCTTTCACAAGGCCTTACCACCTCCATTGTAACTAATAATGTTCCATATGGGAGTTATCAATGCCTAGTTAAACACTATTCTGTTGATGCATCGTGCCTTTCTTTTATTTAAGCAAAAATAATCACTTAACCATAGAAAGATGTCAAGTTGGTCTGGTACAGATCTATTCATTCTGAATCCATGTTGCAGTTCATATATAGTATATTCATCATCTGCCATAGCTGTGTGTTGTTAGCCATCATCTATTCAAAATCCATACATTAGATGGCATCTATATGGATGGCCTTGTATGATTGTTATGACTTGCTAATATATACAATTTTTCATGAAACCCCAGAACGTTCTGAAACATTGCCACCTTCTGGCTTTTCAAAGATCACCACCTTTAACAGTGCTTTTTCATGTACTTATTTGGAAGAAAGGGCAGAGCATAGCTGAATTTAAAATAAGTCATTAATGAAAACTACTGTCTTTGTTTTTCAGCTTACAGGAAGTATAAATGAATTCTAGTAGGTTTACACAAAGTGGTTCTTCCATACATTGCATTGGGCTTCTTTTCTCTCTCCTTTTTTTTTTTGTTTTTCCTTACAGGGAATTATAAGGGCTGTGCAGTGTAATATAAGGATAACAGAGATTGTAAACCCACTAAGCAGTAGCTTTTAAAATTATGCAAAATTGAGCTTATTGTGGTATAATTAGGTAGCAGGTGGTAATATTTAGGATATACTTTGGAGTTCCTGCTGACTAAGTAGAAGCTGAATCTCAAAATTATATAGATGACTTGACTTTGAAACAGTCTTATTAATGTTTTATATGCATGTCTGATGCTTGTCTTCTCTGGGAAAAAAAAAATGTTTAAAAATATGATGGCACTTTCCATTTAAGTATAGCAATAACAAAAGATCTGTGATAGACTGCAAAAATTGTGGTGTTAGATTTCATGTTTTGTATTGTAAAAAGTCTTGTGGAGCAGATGATTAAAATGCTCCCTTCTTTTTTGCGCTCTTTTTCCTATTTGTCATCATTGTTGGACTGTTACTATAACAAACAAAAATAGTCATGTTTAACAGCCAAGAAACATATATGTGAAGCCTGGTATTGTTACATGTTTATTTTTGTATTCTTTCTCCATTTTCAAAGTCCCTATGAAAAAGCAAGTAACAGAGTACCATGGACATGCAGTCTATCCTGAGTAATGTGGCTCAGTACTAGGGACTGTAAGAAAGGACCAAGATCTGAAGTGCCATCCAGAGTTATTACTTTCCCCAGCATGAGATTGGGAACCTGCAAGTTCCATTTAGAGCAGGTTCCAGAAGACATAGCTCTCTGCCATCCAGGCGTAGGGCCCAGGCTCCCTGAGGGGTGAGGGCAGCAGTGCCAGCACACCTGGTTGGAAGGAGCTGTTCAAGGGGAACATAATGAAGAGATGGAGTTATATCCATTACAGCCCTGTTCTCATGGGATTGGAAAACATGAAAAGCAGTATGCTTTTCTACATGGCCCTTCAGCAGGTCCAGACTGTAACTTCATTCTCAAAATGAATTCCACTGGATGTGCATATCCAGTAGCATGAAAGGACAAGGAGCAATGAGATTCAAAGAACCAGAAAAACATAAGAGCCTGCAGCTCTGAAGCAATGCTGCACTTCCCTTGGTTGCTTTCTCATCTGTATCTCAGAAAAAATTACAGCTGTTTCCTTTGATAAAACAGTTACACTGAGTATAAATATTTCCATTTTATTTTCTTTATATTTTACATGATAAACTACAGGAATACAATTTAGCATGGAGGAGCACAGCAAGTGTATCCAGCTTATGGATCGAAGTTTGTGAGGAGTCATCCAACCACACACCAGGCAGCTGGAAAGAAAGGATAGGAACATTTAAGATATTATTTCTGTGTTTGAGCCTTCTTTTCTGATGAAAGTGGATTCATGAAATGATTTACAGCCTGCTGAATGAATTTGAAAATATATCACAGTCATTTCCCATACAGATGTCAAAATGAATCATTTTGTAGAATAGAAATAACTGCATAGTGTTGTTTGGGGAGCTGCATGAAATGATTCTAAATCAAGGTGAAAATTTCAAAGGACTTTGAGAAAGTCATAACTACTTGGAAGAAGCAGTAAAATAAGAGAACTGTTTTCAAAATGGGACGGGGATGGGTATCTTCATTTGGGAATAGGCACAAGAAATATATTGGGAACATGCACTGAGGACTCCCATAAAAGCAGAGCTGGGGTGTGTGGGGGAGAGGTTATCCAGGCCAGGGATGGGGGATGAGAGAGGGAGTTGTGCTGAGAAGCCTCCAAATTGAAGAAAGCTGAAGAAAGTGTTGGGGGCAGAGCAGAGCATGCAGATGATGGAATTTTTTACTTGAATAGTCTCTGCTTGCTTCTTTCTGCTCCTGACTCAGAAAAGAGAAATCACACAACTGCAGAGGATGCTGAACCTTGAGCTCCCCTGCTATTTTAGAAGACATGCTTATGTGTGGCAAATGGCAGTATGGCTTCAGGCCTCCCCAGGAGGCTGCAGGCACCCTGCACTCCTCGTCCTTGTGCTGCTGTCTCCCTTGGTACATAAAGGTCAGAGAGGAACTCTGGAGACACCCAGTCAAAAGCAGGACTGCCAGCAACAGAAGGTCTGGTCAACTGTATCTGTGTCTAGTCAAGTCTTGAATAATTATTGATTATTAAAATTTTCCCTCAAGTCCAACCCAGAATGAAAGTTGCAGTCCAGGAACTTGTATTTACAATTAGGGTTGAGAATGTTCCAAACAGCAAGTAGGAATATAGGTTCTTTTTGGCCATTAACAATGGAAAACATCTTCTTTCTTATCCATTTCTCTGCTTTTGCCTATTTTCCCTCTTTGCCGTGTGCATAATGGTGCTAGTTGTTGACTAGGGACAAGGTAGCACTGAACAATTCCTAATTGGCTTGGTATGCACATTTTTACTTGCCTTGGAGTCAAAATGAATGTTTGTTCCTTCTCTAATTTCCAGTGATGCTTCATTGCTGGAGGAGAAAGAAATCTGGATGTTTTTTCTAAATCGAGTGTCCTTTTCAAAAATAGCTAAGTCTTCATTAATAGTGCAGAAATCCCTGTTAATGAGGATGAGACAGTTGGCAGAAGTAGCCTAGCTTGGCGTTCAAAATCCCAGACTAGGACTGGGAATGTTACATGTTGTGAATGAAGGAAATATAAGTCCTTATCTCTCATTTTCTTACTGAGATTTGTGCAGGGAATGCAAAATCATTGACTGACAATTACAATCTCTGAAAAGAACCTTTTTTCAGCATGTGTTTTCACTTTAGACCATGTTAATGTGGAATGAAGATTTACATCAGGGAGAAGAAGAGAGTAAACATTTCTGAAATAGTATGTTGGTCATAGGACTAAAATTTAATTTTTTAGTAGAAAAGAGCTATAATAAGCCTAAACAACATTGTGAATCAGTGAGAAAGGTTAAAACGTGGAAACATTTTTGTCTTTACTAGACCCTGAGTTTAGAAACATGTCACATGTTGAGGCTACCTCAATACAACATAATTTATCACCAGTAAGTAGGTTTGCAACATGAGGGGGGTTTTTTTGGTAAAAGTTGTTGCTAATTGATTAGTGCTCCCTGTGTTGCTTTTCCTACTCTTTTCCTGTCATCACCTTTCCCTGTCAGAGGCAACAATCACTCAAGCATGAATGTCACAGCAAATGTGACCAGCCTTGCTTTAGTTCTGTCACTTGTTTCATTCAATGCACTATGCAGCCATGCACATCTAGTTTTCCCCTTTTAGTCTGGTTTTCAGATTATTTTTATAATCAGATCAGCCATATGGGAGCAAATGAAGAAATCAGACAGCAGTGGCAGGACTTGCTGAATAGACATTGAGGCAAAGCCCTTTCCCAAACCTTCCAGCAGCTATCGTTTTTGTACATGAGTTCACTCTTGCTTCTCCAAAACCATAAGTCCTTGAGCATTCCTTATCCTGACCTGAAGGGCAATACTTCTTTGCTTGACAAATGAGATTTTGCTCCAAGTAGAAGAGACTTTTATTATATTCTTTCTAGCAAGCTAGATGCTGTCTCTCATTTCTTTTGAGTGCTTCAATACTTTCCATTGTGGGGTTCTTTCTCACATTTTCAGTCTCCCCTTTAGTGACAAATCCTTACCATCATGATGCTGCTTCCCTTCTTGGTTTGAAAGGTCAGCAGTGACTGGCCGTTGAGAAAACCATAATTGAGTCTTTCCTTGCTTGGTGAGTCTGAAGTTTCTAACCCTCTTTGTAAAGACTCTACAATTGTTCCTCAGTAATCCATTTTTTCCCCCCTCATCTCTAAAGAAAAAAAGCAAGCCACCACAATTTGATAGAGGGCTTTCATATGCTCCCTTCAGGTCTTGTAATTGTCAAGCTAACATGTATAGGAATCATCACTTTTGTAGCCTCCCTTAATACATCTGACATCTGTACGTTTTAATGCTGTCAAGTGCTGCATCCTGCAGCTTTACAATGCTGCCTTCACAGTAATGATTCTTACTACTTCTCTGGATTCTGTTCTATTTGCCACGCACTGCAGAAGTTATCTGTGAGCTTTTTATTCACATCTTGTATTGTAATTGTGTTTGCAGGCCATAGAAGAGCTATTCAGTCAGCATTGGTCTCCATAAGAGTCTGTTGGTATAATTTTTGTTTGCTTGTTTGTCCGATTAAGTCCGACTTTCTAGGAAACAAAAGCTGAAAACCTACTCTTCATGACAGTTTTGAAATTTAAATGGCAAAGATCTTGTTTAATATGCTCACCAAAGCAGAAGGTACAGAGAATATTTAGTCTTTATCAGACATCATGAATTTCATATCCACAGGAGTACTTACGAAATTCCAGCAGCATTTCAAGTTTATGCCACCTTGAGCACCAGAGAATTTAAGCATCAGTCCAAACTTCTCTGTCATATGGATTATCTGTTGTCTGATGTGGTCAGCTCATTTTAAAACCCCAGTATATTTCACTTTAAACTGTAAATCAACTGTAAGACACAAGTAACTGGCAATAGAGTTTCACAAGATCCACTGTTGACAAAATATTTAGTTTGAATTTTAACCCAAATTTGGGTTTATCTAAATACAATTCTGTTGCAAAGGTATAAGCAGGCTTAATTAAATTAACATAAAAATTATAGTAAATAACCATTTCTCACCAAAATGTGAGACACTTTGGTTAATTGGAAATTTCTATAAGCATAAAGTATAAGCATATTTAATTTCACCATGTTCTTTGCAATATTTTTGGTATGCATATAAGAACAATAGAAAATACACTTAGTGATCCATAGCCTGAAGACAATGTGACTGCCACAAACATGTGAAGGAAGTTTAGTCTAAAGTAAGTACCAGGGCAGTTCTGCAAAATATAACTTATTCCTTGGTGAAATAAATATTCAATGTGTTTCTTCCAGAAAAAAACTGTAAAATTACAAATTTTGAGTGTTATTTGATTGTTTCGGCTGGTGAATCTGTGGATGTGAGCAACACAAAGCACTTGTCTGTGCGGATATGCTCTTCACAGTGTTAATTGTTGGTTCTTATTTAGTATCATGTAAATAAAAGGGGGACGTAGGGCCAAAATATGTACTTCTGTGATGTCTCACAGCTGCCTTTACAGTGGTTCTCAGTCATCAGATAATGGAATCACAGAATAGTTAAGGGAATTCTGGAAGTCATCTGGTCCCACCACCCTGGCTTCCAGGATGAGTTGCTTCATAAGTTTTCCAGGACCCAAGGTTAAACTGACAGGCTTGTAGTTCCCCGGGTCCTCCTTATTGCCCTTCTTGAATATAGAAGTGCCATTTTCTTTCTTCCAGTCTTCAGGTGCTTTGCCCAATCACCATTTTTGATTATCAAGACCAGCCTTAGAGTGACATCTGCCAGCTCACTCAGTGCTTGCAGGAGCATCCTGTCAGGGGCCATGGACTTGTTTCTATCCAGTTTGCTTAATTATTTCCTGGTCTAGTCCTCTTCCACCACGGGTACATCTTCCTTGCTCCAGCCTTTTTCCCCTTGTTCTTTAGAACCCAGGACTCCTGAATTAGATTGGATGTGGTTATGTGAATTCATTCAGACTGAACGACTTTCATGGCTGAAAGTAGTAGGTCTGATGGACAACCTTGGAACTTCATTTTAAATGGCAAGCATTGCCTGTGTGAAAACAAAACGTAAGTAGGTGTCTAAGGACACCTCACAGCACCTAAAAACACCAGGTGCAGATTTGCCAGATGGTACCCGTGAATGGCCAGAATACATGGAAAAACTACATAGGCCTTAGTAGCCAACACTGACAATATCCAAAACATTTTCATGCAGGTCAGTGAATCATGCTAAAAATTTCTCTGTGAATATAGCAAGAAGATACATGTTTAACTAGGGTTTTGTACTGGTGCATTTCATTACTGAGCTGGCTGGAACAGGCATTGCCACACTGGATAAGATGCCATTAAAACTGTACCTCTATTACTGTTCTGCTGAATTAGGCAGTGGATAAATCCATCATCCACTCTCACTACTTAATAACCAGCTGTCATAGTTCTTGTAATGTAACACTTTCATTAGATCCAGGAAGAAGTAGGACACACAAAAGGGTAGCAAATGATCTTGGGAAATCTTTCCCAGACAGATAAATGCTACTAACAATAAAGTAAGTTGTTATTATTAGCACTGTAATGTTAATGAAAATTATGGACAATTATCTGCTCTTGAAGCTGCCTCTTTCTGTGCAGCTTTTTTGATTTGATTTTTTTTTTTTTTTTAGTGCAGAAGACTTGAAAAAGATACCCACACAGAGACATGGTTCATGTTATTTATACAGCAGAAATTTTAAGGAAGCAAACTAGATTAGGAAAAGATTGTTTGGTTTAATAGTTTAAAACTTTTGAAAAATGGTCAAACACTATACCACAAAACTGATGTTGTTTATGTTTTCTTTTAGGAACGTCTCTTGATGAGTCTTTTGCCCAGGAATGTTGCAATGGAAATGAAGGAAGATTTCCTGAAGCCTCCTGAAAGGATTTTTCACAAGATTTACATTCAAAGGCATGACAATGTTAGGTAGGATTGATGCAGTTCGTGAAATAAACAGGAGAAGAGAATATTTAGTACAGGAACAGTGCTGTACAATTGCAGTCAGGTTTCAGAGAAAAAAACCCAAGCACTACAGTGAAGATTTATCGTTTTTACACTTTGGGAGAATGGGCACACTAGGAAGACTTAATAGTTTTCTCAGGAGATAATTGTGAATCAATAAATGTCTTAGAATAGTAGTGCTGGGAGACACACAACTTTTTCCAAATGAATAGACATTGTTTTTGTACTGTATTATGGTCTGGGTGAACAAGAGTGTTTATTTTGGACAATAGCTTTTACACATTTGTGTTTTCTATAATAAGATTAATTACTTCTATTGCAATGAATTTTTCTGAGTAGTAGCAGAAAGAAAGAAAGTGTCATGTGAACTTAAAAAAATGTGTATTTGTCCACATCATATGAGCATTCCTCCCCAGAGGTTACTGAGGAAGTTCAGTTCTCTTTCTTGCTCTTATTCAATATGAGACTGTTGTGAAAGGACTCTCATTTGTACTGCTTGTTCTTAATGTGCATTCTCATTTGCTATTCTTCTTTGCCCACTGAAGGAACTTCCTTAAAGGCTTTGTCTGTGTTTTATCATGCTGCCTTCAAGTGCCTTGCTTCTGTATCAAAATCAGTGTCAAAGAATTTCAATTGGTGCCACCCATGCACTAAGCAAGGTGCAGGCTTAGTAAGTGATGTCACAGATCTGCCTTGATTTGCACCGTGTAGTCATGTGCAAAGGAGTAAACTCTTTTAGCACCTTCTCCTTGTCCACTGATAAGTTTCTTCTCTTGAGGTCCAGTCCATCTGCCATCAAGCTGGCTTTAATATTTGCAAGGACCACTTCCTAGTGACTAAGTTATTGCAACTAAAAGCATTTCTGTCAGTGAGGGAGTCAGAGATGGCTGTGATGAGAGAGTTCAGAAGACTGAAAAATTAGGTCAGTTTTACACTGTAAAATTAAACATTACAGAATTAAAATTTACTCATGAGTAGCTCACTTCATGCAAATGGTTAAATCTTACATTGATCTCATCACTCTGCATACAAAACTCTTGGTTCTTAACCATCAGGTTTAAAGTTGTTCTAAATGTACAGAACCCCAGAGCTGATGCTGCAAAGTTAGCAATGTTGTTTACAATCTT
Source organism: Scytalopus superciliaris (assembly GCA_013400415.1). Classification (NCBI taxonomy): domain Eukaryota; kingdom Metazoa; phylum Chordata; class Aves; order Passeriformes; family Rhinocryptidae; genus Scytalopus; species Scytalopus superciliaris. The sequence goes on along the minus strand of VXBX01008166.1, from coordinate 92,020 downwards.
TGATGGTTCTTGGTTGCCAAAGTCAGACTTGAGAGTTCCTGAAGGATACAATCAAAACCAAGTTGGCTGTCTTCCTCCTCTCCTTTTCCTTGTTTATCCCTCATGCTTTTATGCTGTTGCACCCCCCACCAATCCCATTTGTATTTTTTTCCTTTTTCTTGCCAATCTTCTATCTTTGAATGATGCCCTGCCTTTCTATTTGCGGTCACTTGTGATAATCAACCAGGTTTTAGTGCTTGGGTGTCTTCTACCTTGCCCTTTGGTGATCGCGTTTCTTGTACACCTACAAAAGTTTTGTTTAGTTACACCATCAGGGTGCCATGAAATATATCTATATTACTGGTTGCACTTACATTCATTGTCAAGGCAAGCCAATGATAATTATGTCATGATTAGTATATTTATATGCCAAAGGTCATTACAGTGTGAGTGATCATCTTACACAGCACTGCTTTACAGCTTGACTGGTTGGTTATAACACTTCTGAGTGCTCCCTTGTGCTGAGATATTTTCAAAATGTAGCCTCAGGAGTAATCTTTTTTCCCTACATGACATGTTTGTTTCACATAAGTACTTGGAGGCAAAGTAAAATGGTATTTTAATGTCAAAGGTAAGATCCTCAGGGAAGAGAACTGAAAACTGGAGACCTCCCTTCACCATCTGCACTATGGGAACTATATGGCCTTTTATTTCAGTAAAGTGACTACTGTATCATTAAAAAATTAAAAAATTGGGTGAAATAATGTGCAGTAAATACCCAGAAAGTTGTGAGTAGCAGGTCCCGGTTGGCCAGAGTTTCACTCTAGAAGTTTTGACTGTGCAGTTGTGAAGGATGCAGAGGGACTCCCAGCAAGGGACACCAGTGTGGAGAGCAGCACTACAGTATCCTTCTGGGAAGTGCTGCTGGTGGTCAGTGCCAACAATAAATGTGTGCTTCACTCTTTTAAAGAGATGAAAACAACTTTTTTTTTCTTCTGGGCAGTGGCAATTCATTGCTATCCCAGGCAGAGACCATTCCCGTATTTTCACATCACGCATTCTGTAAAGCACTACTACTGAAACAAACCAACAAAAACCCCCTCTATAATTCTAAATTCCAAGAATTTTTAATCACAAAGCTACTCAGCGGAAAATAGAAAATTCCTATTGCAATGGTTTCTTTTTCTCCCAGAAAATATCTGGAAGTGTCAGTGCATTTTCCTTCAGAAAGGATAGCCTGAAGGAAGTAGGCATGCAATGAGTAAACTACATGATATTTCCATTACTTCTCTGTTAAAAAATCCAAAACAATAACCCCCTCAGAAAGAAAGAAAGAAAGAAAGAAAGAAAGAAAGAAAGAAAGAAAGAAAGAAAGAAAGAAAGAAAGAAAGAAAGATAGAAAGAGAAAGGAAGAAAGGAAGAAAGGAAGGAAGGAAGAAGGGAAGCAAGGAAGGAATGAAGGAAGGAAGGAAGGAAGGAAGGAAGGAAGGAAGGAAGGAAGGAAGGAAGGAAGGAATAAGTGAGTGAATAAATGAATGAACAAATGAATAAAATACCCTCATAAATAACAAAAAGCATGTGTTTCAATCTTCTAAATAGCTGCCTGAAGAAAATGAAAAAAAAAAAAAGCCAAAGCATATTTAATCACTAGATCTTGCATGTGAAAAATAAGACGTTCATACTTGTACCAGCTTTACCTCCTCACAGAAAAACACAGGCAGATGAGTTACAGGGGAGACACATCTACCTCTGTAAGAAGTGAATGGTGGGCTGGAAAAAAGTACTGGCGGGTTTCAGATAACCATGGCAACAGCCATGGCTTATCAATTAGTTGATGAATATTTTGCTAACTACCCAAATAGTTGTTGAATGTCTGCCTGCAACTGACTGTGCCTCTGGAAGGGAATGAAAACACCTCTCCATGTTGAAGGCAGAGCCCTCAGTGTTGTGTCCTGCTTTGATAAGCTCTTCCCAGATCTCTAGTACATCTGCTGCCTTGTGAAATTTTTGAACAGAATTGCTGTGCAGTAAGAAATAAGTGCCTGTGTTTTAAATGGAGACAAGCAGCTTAATGCAAATACAACATACTAAATAAGACATGCAAATACACATCCTGTATTATTATAGCATTAAGTTTGTGAGGACACTTAATTCAACCATCAGGAAAGTAAAATCATCACAACTAATAAAATCTGTGGCTTATCAGAAGGAAATAGTCCATATACAGTCCAGGAGCTGTTTCAACACAGTACAGGTGTTATTTTAGTGGGGTAATCCCAGCCAAGGACACTAAGAATTATGTAGGAAACCAGATGTCAAGTTACAAGTAAAGACTGCCCAACAGACCGGCTCTTCTGTGGTGCTCAAGAGTATGGTTTATAACATGAAAGAGACAGTTCTTTACTAAGACTAAGTTGAGTAATGAGAGATTAGTATTTCTTTCTCTTATTCCTTATTTCCTTATTCCTACAGGGCTGAGGAATTTGAAGATTATGTATGTATATATGGTGGCTACTGTAAATACTCACTAGTCCTGACTGAATCTCTCCATGTAGCTCAAAGTAGTAATTCAATTAAGAAAATTTCAAGTTGAATTTCAGTTCAAATATATGCCCTGTATGGAGACCTCAACGGATTTTGTTGTTTGTCTCTTTTGGAGTGGACTTTTCCCACTCCATTAGTTATTCATGAAACTGTTTCAACACATGAATGGATAAGGATAAAACTCACTCGGTATATTAACAGACAACTTCTTGCTTTGCTCTGTAACTCAATATTCAAGAGATAAAAAGAAAGTGAACATTGAATGGCTAACAGTTTCTTGAATGACTGGTACAGCAAAGTATGGAATAGAACTGGATGCTTTGTAAGAAGAGAGATTAATTTCAGGAAACACACTGCCTTATTCAAAGCTACAATAAAAAGATTTCTTGTGGCATTTTAGAGGTTCTCGTGACCCAGTCTGAAGCCAGAACACAATCTGCAGCTACATATATGCAAATATTTCTGGTCTGTCCTGTCTTTTAGAAACCATCAGAACTTAAATAATTTTTGAATTTAACTTACCCATCTCCATGTTTTAAAAGGCTGTGATCATTCTGTCTATGAACAGACTTTTGTATGTAGTCTTTTTTTGAGCTCCACACAGGGAACTAGTTTTCATAAATTACTGTCATGTAAAAACATGCCTGCCTTTTATGTTTAGTTTTATCATCTCTCTTTAATTTTTGTGAGCATGCTTTTCTTAAACATTTCAATGAGTCACAGATAAAATTATTAATAAACTTTCCTTACATTTGATCTTTGAGGAAAAAAAGGACCTACAGGCTCCTTTTCGATGCAGAGTGCGCCATTAAAATACCATTCTTACTATAAGTTGTGCTCTAATTAAACAAATGACCCAAATGGAAATAAAAAACAGGGCACACAACCCCTCCTTATTTTGTGGACTGCTTGTTTAGACAAGTGGCTCCATTGAAAACAGCAGGACTACTCAAGTGCACAAAACACATGAATGAGCGTTGTTAAAAGTGAACATTTGCCACCTACAAGCTCTCAAATCTCTTGTGTGGCTTGGCAGGATTTCTGCTTCTCAACGCCCCATAGAGTGACATAGAAAAGGGTTGGTCTGTCAATACTCACGGTTGGGAAGCAGCTTAAATCACTTAAACCAAGCCGCAGGCTTTCCGTTTTCTGTTCTAGCAGGTGCAGCCACCTCCCGCCATGCTGCAGGAGGGCTGCAGTCACCAGGCAGGTGCTGGCTATGCCTGCCTGCAGGGATCATGAAGGGAGTAAACAGGAATACAGAAGGTCCTGGAGCAATGATTCTGGGATTGTCAAGACAGAAATGCTCCAGATTTTCAAAGAGCATGAGATGATGATATATATAACTCGTGTGCTGAGCTGGCTTGGCTCTTTCGTTGTGAAAGAGGAGAGAAATGGCTACTTATAATGCTTTCCTTCCTGAACTTGCTCACTGCAGTGCTGCTTTCCTTTTGTTCAGAATTCTTATACCAGGAGCAGTTAGAAATAGTGGTTGGTATACCAAACGAAATACTCCAATGTCTTTAGGAACCCTCCATTAAAGATCAGAATAATGGAACCATAGAATGGTTTGGTTTGGAAGGAAACATTAAAGAACATCTAGTCCAGTTCCCATGTCAGGGTCAGGTACATCTTTCGCTACACAAGGTTGCTCAAAACCCTGAACCAGCCTGAGCTTGAATATTTCCCGAAGATGGTGTATCCAAAACTTCTCTGGGAAACCTGTTCCACTCTCAGAGTAAAGAATTTCTTGTTTGCTTCTAATCTAAATCTACCCTATTTTAGTTTTAAGCCATTCCCCTTTGTCCTATCGGTGCAGACCCTGATAAAAAGTCCCTCTCTGGCTCTCTCATTACACCCCTTTTAGGCACTGGAAGGTGCTATAAGGTCTCCCTAGAGCCTTCTCTTCCCCAGGCTGAACATCCACAACACTCTAACAGGTCTGTGTCTTTCCTGTACTGAAAACCCCAGAGCTGGACACAGCACTCCATGTGGGCTCTCAAGAGAGGGGCAGAATCACCTCCCTCCACCTGCAGGCCACACTTCCTTATATGTGTATTAGGATACATCTGGCTTTTTGGGCTGCAAGCACATGGCACTAACTCATGTGCAATATTTCATCCACTGGTACCCCCAAGCCCTCCGTCACAGTGCTGGTGCTGGTCTCAATTTGATAATCCCTTCATCTGTATCCATGTTTGGAATTGCCCCACCCCAGGTGCACATGACCTTGTTGAACTTTATGGGGTTCACACAGGCTCACCTCTCTAGCCTGTCAAGGTTCCTCTAATAGAATATTGGCATGCTGTTGCAAATTATGATGCTAATAACTGTGAGACATTGGATCAGTTATTACGATTTTAATTATTGGGTTGGAACCAACTCATGTGTGTATATGCACGGGGAAGGGCCAGCCCACAGTCTTGCAGCAGTCTCAGAACTTGCATGGCTGGGCTGTAGCACAGAACTCAAATGCAGTAGCTGTGAATCCAAAAGGTCATCCTGGGAGCCCACCCACACCACACCTCTTGGAGCCTCAGATTGGCTGCACCTGGAAGGCACGGAGTGATCAGTGAACCAGATATCCCACCTGGGGGGGAGTGATTGCAATAGCCAAAGCACATAAATACAGGAGCACAGGGGCTCTATCTTGCTTTTGCTCTTGGAACTTGCCGTCTGTGCTGTGGAGCTGCATCTCCACATGATTCTTTGGTGATTGGTATTTACTCCTGTTTCTTCTCTTAATCTCTTTCTTTCTCTACTTGTTTAATCTTTATTTTTTTTTACTCTTTTCTTACTGAATATTTTGGGTAGCTTAAAACCACTGGGTTGGATTCTGCTAAATTTCGTGGGTTGACATGTGCTGGGGTGATGCTTTGTGGAATGCTATAGCTTGGCTGTTTGTTACCCCTTTTAAACGTTTACCAAAACTATTGTTTTCTCTTAAAATTAAAACTGCCTCCTGGAAACACATGTGGAGCATTCTTCTCTTCAGGCTATATCTTTATATTAAGAGCCAAAGGCTCTGCAGGAGTTTGGTGGGCAAACTCTTGTAGTCTTAAATATAAAAGTAATACAGTAAGGCTTGAGGGTTTAGGAGTGGGGTTTTACAATAACTTGTGTTTCTAAAAGTCAAAGTGATTTAAGATGTTACTAGATTAGCCAAACTTTCTCATCCTGTGAACTTGTTGATAAAATCCTGGTATGATTGGTAAGTCAGGTTTTTGGTTACTCAGACCATGGGACTTACTTTGCCAAGCTTGGTTTACTGAGGGTTGATAGAGTCCATCTGAAAAAGAAGGGAAAAATTATCTTTGGCTGGGGATTTGCCAGACTAGTTAAGGGGCCTTTAAACTACATTTGCTGGGGTAGGGCATCTGTCCATCTGAGTCCTGCCATTCAGATGCCACCACCCATAATGGATGTCCAGAGCAGTGCAAAGGCATTCCAGATACTCCAGTGAGTTGGCTTTATCCAAGGCCTGGCTCAGATGCCTGTAAAGAAACACATGTGGTATGAGGAACAAGCCCAAGGAACTAGAGATGTGCCCACATCTGTATGGATGTGATACCATTGGAATCAGAGAAATATGGTGGGATGGCTCCTATGACTAGAGTGTTGGAATGGAGGGGTTTAGGCTTTTTAGGAAAGACAGGCCAGGGGGATGAGATGTAGCCATCTATGTCAATGACCAGCTGGAGAGTATGGAACTCTGCCTGAAGAAGGATGAGGAGCCAGTTGAGAGCTTGTGGGTAAAGATGAAGGGGAGGACAGGGGCAGGGAATATTATAGTGGGGATCTGCTATAGGCCATGTGATCAGGAGGATGGTATGGATGAAGCCTTCTATAGGCAGATAGGACTAGCCTTGTGCTCTCACACCCTGGTTCTTATGGGAGATTTCTACCGCCTCAATATCTGTTGGAGGGACAACACAGCAGGACATAAGCAGTCCTGGAGGTTCCTCAAACGCAACAAGGAGTGGAAGTGAGGACAGGTGACCTGAGAGGAATACAGGGGAAAAGTATGGGAACCTACAGACAAGGTTAGGGAAACAGTTCAACAGAGCACAGTGCAAGGTCCTACATCTGGGTAATCCCAGTCCAGGGAGTGGAGAAGTGACCGAGAGTGGTCCTGCAGGAAAAGACTTGGGGGTGGTGGTTGATGAAAAACTCGGCATGAGCCAGCAGTTAGTGATCATAGCTCAGAATGCCAAACCAAATCCCGGCCTGCATCTAAAGGAACATCACCAGCAGGTAGAGGGAGGTGATTCTCCCCCTCTCCTCTGCCCTCATGAGACTCCCGCTGAAATACTGTGAACTGTTCTGGTGTCTCCAACATAAGAAGGATTTGGAACTGTTGGAGCAAGTCCAGAGGACCATAAAGTTAATAAGAGGACTGGAATGCTTCCCCTAGGAAGACAGGCTGGGAAAATTGGGACTGTTTGGCCTGAATAAAAGCTTGTGTGGAGACCTCATAACATCCTTCCAGTAGCTGAAGAGGACTTATCAGGAACTGTAGTGATAGGACTAGGAGTAATGGGTACAAATTGAAAGATGTGAAAATTAATTTCATTGTTAGACAGAAATTTTTGCTGGGAGAGTGATGAGGCACTGGAAGAGGTTGCCCAGGGAGGTTGTGAATGCCCCAGCCCTGGCTGTGTTCAAAGCCAGGTTGGATAAATCCTTGAGCAACTGAGTCTAGTAGGAGGTGTCCCTGATGATGGCAGGAAGGATTGGGACTAGATGATCTTTTCCATTCTAATCCCTTATCATTCTGTAATTCTATGAGGTTCTGTGACTGAAAATTACAGGACAAATGCTGAATATTTCGAAGAACGTGAGATTGCAGAGATCTTGGCATAGAACAGAGGCCAAGACAGTGTTAGTTTCTTGTGTTCCCCTTGCTTAGTTGTGGAATGGAGGAATAAGAGCATTGCTGAGCCCCCTGGGCAATGCAACACCACCTGACTCAGCTCTGTAGTAGCTACTTAGCCTTCCTAACCCACACCTTCACATTGCTTGTAGAGAAGAGCAGTGCTTGAATCACATGCAAGCTGTGCTGTTGAGCAAACAAAAGAAACCTTTGTCCTTTGTTTTCACTTTCTGCTTTCGTTTCTCTTCATTCTTTATTAGGTGCAGTTTAACTGAGAATGGGTGGGGGTTTTTTTTGTTTTTCACCAGAATGCCCCAATGACATTGTTAATTCTGTGGAATGAAATGGTTTGATTCTGTGGAATTAAAGCAGGGAGAGACATATCCCTGAATGGTCATTAAAAAAAACAACTGTTAATTAGTAGCTTCTAACTTCTTGTTTCTATAAATGCTAACATTTACTTTTTTTAAAATCAAATTACTTGGCAATCCCTTTGTATACCATACCATTATGTGGAATCTTTCATGCATAAAATAGGTAGCCCTAGTATACTCTAGTTTAATCCTCTCTGAGGATGTGAACCTCAATGGCAATTGCTCATTAACTCACTGTGAAGCAAGGCTACTTTGCTCTTGGATGAGTGCATCTACAGGAGTGATTAATGTGCTTTAACACTGATGTCACTCCTGTAGTTGCTTTGTCTTAACTTTAGTAAGGATGTTAGACATGGACTAAATTTAAGGGTCTTAGTATTTTTGTGTGAATAATATATCCAAATCAAAGAAAAGGGAATTTAAGTGCCAATGTGGGGACTTGAATATATGGCTTGGCTCTGGAAACACTTCAGGTACATCACTGGAATTCTGGCACGGTCTTTCTTATAATTTCTTTCTGCAGTACCATTATGAATTCCACGGCCATAGCAAGAAGTTGAATCTTGTTTCTGTTCTCACTCTCTGTGGCTGATTTTGCCATGTCCTGATAAAGGCCTTCTGTGTCCTTTATGTTGCAAAAACCTGAGCAGAACATAACAGAGGAAAAAGAAAAGTTTATTGCATCAGATGAGTGATTTGACACCACATTGCAGACCAAGATGATTTTAGATCCTTTAGATGTTGTACAACATAGAGTAACTGTTGGCACTGCCCCACAATAGAGGTAGTCCAAGCAGCAAGAGAAGAGGCAACAGATGGACACAGATTGGTGAAGAAGTGCAAGAGACAATATTGCTCAGTGCACTAGCTAAAATAAAATGAACCAGCTTTTGAGTTTCAGTGCTATTTTTTTAGAGTATCAGAACTCTGTGTGTATGAGAGGGGGTGTGAGACAATGGATTATTATGTTAATTATTGGCTCAGACCTGCTCAAGTGTGTGTGTTTGGGGGGATGGGAAAAGGCAAGTCATATTTCACAGGGGTGAGGTGATGCCCTATCTTACATGTCAGCCCCTGTGAGTTTCCTGGGGTAGCACTGGAGCAGCTGTTCATCACTGAGCACTAACCATACCTTGTTCATCACTGAGCACTGCCCAAACCATACCTTGGAGCCCCTGACCTAGCCCAGGATTGGCTGGCACACTGGGAGTCCCATCTGGGACCCAGGTGTGTGGCCACAGTGGGGCCAAAGCAAATAAAAGCAGCAACATGTGCTCTCTGAGCTTGATGAAACCCTGTCACATGGAAGGTGGACTCTCTCAGAAATCTAGTGGTAGCTGTATTTTTCTCTTTAACTCTCCCTTTCTTTACTTCCTCTTCTCCTAATCTCCTTTCTTAATATTTTGGGTTACTTGGGATCAGATGGCCTCGATTTTGTGAAGTTGTATAGGTTAGCGTGTGCCAAATCAATGCTTTGTGAAATGCTTTATTTTGGTTGAGTGTTACCCTTTAAACTTTGGCCAAATTCTCCTTTTTTCTAAAGTCTGCCAGTAGAAGTACCCTCCGAGAGAATGTGTGCAGCTTTTTCTCCTTTGTGCTTTCTCTTAAGGTGTTAAAAAAAACAACAAGGGCTCTTTTAAAAATTCAGCAGGCGAATTTTTGGAGCCTTGTGTATTTTTGCAGGAAAACTCCTTTGGCAAGCTTGTAGCTCAAGAGTTGGGCTGTTACAGGGGGTCACGCTCCTCAGGACTGCCACCCCTGAGAGCAGACCATGGATGCAGCAAGGTCACAGTCCCCAGTTGCCCTTTGGGTATGCAAAGTTCCTGCTCCTCAGCTGGCTGTTTCCTCCCACCATATCCCTGCTGCATAATCAGGTTTGGTCATTCGTATTTCGGCCTGCTTTCAAGGGAAATGCAGCAGATGCTATGGTTGTAACACTTCATGGTGGTAGAAATGGACAGATTTACTATTAAAGAAAGGCATATCTTTACTCACAGCATTTCCCCATCTGTTCTGTGTCCAGATATGGAAGTTGTATTTTGCACATTTTAAGAATGTTATATTAAAAGAGTTAGGAATTTTGTAAAAAAAGCTAAATTTTAAAAATCATTCTTATGCTGAGAAAGTGGAGCAGTAATTATATTACCTAACCTATTCCATCAGCTTTAAAATGTATACCTGCAATTAATTGCAGCATTAAATAGTTCACAAGTATAACTAAACAACTCTGTCTCAGCATATGATAATTACATATTTTAGCAAGATTTTCAATTGCGTGTTCAGTTAAGTATTGTGGGTACTTTTATGGACTTCAAATGCTGAGTACTAAGTATTTTTAAAATATTTAAAGGATTAGCAAGGATCCCATACTGACTTACTAAGGCAGTAATATAACTTTCCTTTTAACTGAATGGTTATGTATGAATCTGTTTCCTGTGCTTAACTAATTGAGGGGTTTTGATGTAAGTATATATGTCATCATTGTAATGGTTGCTCTTTTAGTTTTTAAGACATTGTTAATATAGTCTCCACAAACGGAACATTTCTAGTTTGTGTGTATATAGATGTTCCTCATTGTTACGGACTTTGGCAAACAGATAACATTGGTATTACCTTAAAGGCCTAACACCCTCCCTACCCCATGGAGTTTTTTTGCAAATGGACATTGTTGGTGCTGCCAGAAATATTACCATTACTGTATAAGTGGCTAGACAGGGGGGGAAAAAGTGCACTGACATATTTAAAATGGAAATAGAGAAATAATATCAAAATGTACAATGTGTAGGATAGATGAGGTTTAAAATGATAGACAGAGTAGCAGAAGCTATTATTACAAAGTAGCATCCTCACTCCCCCTCCTGATAGCATTGAAATAAAATCAGTAAACTACATAACATTTTATATTGCAACTATTGTAGTTGTTGTTTTTTCCTCTGTCTTTTTCACCTATATGAATTGTGATGTGAATTTAGGTCATAAAGAAAAAGCAAACTGTATGAAAAACACTGATGCGCAGTTAAGTTCATTTGAAAATCTTTAGGGAATTTAGGAGAATTGTTTGATACTAACTTGTGAATTTCCAGAAAGACCAAGCTAGGGCTGTCAAACAACAAAGGATATCAATCCAGGTTTAACAGAATAAGTAGATCATCTTGGGCAAATATGCCGAGTACTTTGCTGGTGTTATTGAACTCTGTTAATGCCTTTCACTTTACCCATCACTTGACTGCTTGACTTTCATAACAGAGACATGAACCAGCAAAATTAACTAAATTCTGAATGTTTTATTTTAAGAAACCTTTTTGTTGTGCGTAAACTGCATAGAAATGGAATAGCTGTTTTTTTCTTGAGCTGGGACCATCTTGAGCAGTGGTCTCATAATGCATGCTCCAAGAGTGGAGCATGCTTTGTTCGCAGACCAAAGCTCTTGAACTTTGCATGAGCTGGTTTTGTGCTAATTTTTACCTAATCTGGACAAGGGATTTTAAGAACTGGGTTAAATGAAATTATAGAAGCAGGGTCTGAGTCAGGAGTGCCTGTTGTGTAATTTACTAGAAGGGTTGGGACTTGGTTATGGACAGTGGAAAAAGTAGACTTACTAGGCCTGCTTTTCTAGTATTGCTATTTTATCTAAAGGGTGAAGGCTTGTTGAGGTGAAGGGAAGTACATAATGCTTAATTCAACTTGCAGTTAGTAAGCTAAGTTTTACTATGTCAAGTCTATACCTAGGTCATGTAACAAGGACTGTTTATTAGCATTTGCATAAATTGTTTGACATTTCTAGTTTGGGTGTTGGAGATAAATGCAGCATGTTCCTGCAGTTGGCATTGCATCTCTGCCAACAGAAGGAGGAATTTAAAAAATTGAAAGGATCATGGCAGCATATTCTCTCAAGCTTCTGTAATTACACAAGAATTTGTATTCTCTCAATCACACTGGTAACTACTTCTTTCAACTATCTCCCTTGATCAGCACTGATGGGTAGGGATTGTTAAAGTAGATTAAACTATTGGACTTTAAAACCTTGCTAACACTGATGAAAGCTGGACACTTGCCTGAGCCAGGCAGCACAGTACAGAGAATAATGGCTTGGCACTGGCTCCTCACAGGGAGTTACTGCAAGACCACACCGTGGAGCTACTGCGCACAAGTTGTTAACTCCTGTCTTTCAGTACTGAGTAAACCTCATGCAAGGTTTCTATGTTTGGCTGTGGAACTCAAACTGTCTTTGAAACCAGTTGAGGGCAAGAGATCCCAACTGGAAAGTGGAGAAATTGCTCACTGTGCTCCTGGTGTGCTCACTGCGCAGCCTGGGAATGAGGTGCTTTGCAATATCTACATCAGATAGAAATGTAGGCATTGAAAGTGCCCGAGAGTTCTCTACAACAGTTGACAGCACAAGTCTATTGCCTATTTGTCTGAATATTTGCCATTTTTACTCCAACAGGCACTTTATTGGTAACATTTCAGGGGTTGTTGGAGTTTGGGCTTAGGGTCACATTCATGCTATAAAAGTGTATAACGAGAATGTGAAGATGTCTTCTTTACTGATTTCTCTATGTATTTTTCCTTCTTTACAGCATTTTGTTTGCAGACATTGTGGGGTTCACTAGTTTGGCATCACAGTGTACTGCCCAAGAGCTGGTGAAGCTGCTGAATGAGCTTTTTGGAAAATTTGATGAATTAGCTACAGTAAGTAGAGCATTCTTATTTGAATTTAATTTACATTTCCTTCTGTAAAATGATGCATGAGTTACCCATGTTAGAAATCTGTAATAGACTGATTTACCTTGTGTGTTATGAATTTCTAAAGCTTCCACTTTTTATTAATGTTCTGAAAAGAAAACAGTCTATTTTAATTGTTTAGGAAAGAAACGTAGGTGCTATTTTTAAATATACTTTTCTTTCCTCTCCCTGTTTGCACAAAATAGAGAAAAGACTTAAATATTTACATTTTTATCCTGCATGGAAAAAAAGCCCAGAATAATGGAAAATATGGATATTGGCAGTTTGGCATGAAGCTACTTTCTGTGATAGTGGGAAGCTAGAGAGTAAAATTCATTCTTCACAGAGAGCACTCCTTGCCACAGAAATAATGGTAGCTTTTCAGTGAGGCTATGGTAGGCAAAATGGGATCTGTATCATAACTGATGCTTGTGTTTTGGTTGCTGCACTTAGACTGTGCTAGATTCCCCAAGGTGGAGAAAATGAGAGAAATATTCCTTGCCTGTAACTCCAAGCACCCTAACTTGACAAGAACCATTTGACAAGAAATGAGAGGAATAGATGTGCCAGAAAAAGTCACACATCTTGTTTCAAATTACATTTAACAAGACGCTGAAAATGTGTTTTCCCCTTGAACAAAGCAGAACGTCATCAAATCTATCTTGTTTGCCAGCCATGTCCTTAGAGCCTTCATTGCATCACTTCCACATAAATTATGCTCCTCAACTATCCAGCTATTTTGTCTTCAGACTCTGTGCAGCAGCTTAGAGAACATATTTCTTTAGGCCTGTACATATACAGCATCCATGTTTGCTCAGTTCAAACTCACTTGTCCTTGTTGCCGTCTTCCACATGAGAGATCTAAAGCATGTGGATGTTTTGCATCTCTATCTCTCTCTTGACAAACAGCTCTCAAGTACCCCAAGGAGAAAGAAATCTGCTCCACAAGATGCCAGGGTTGAGGAAGACCTATTCTTAGTTAACTGGACTATCATTTGATCAAGCCCTATGTTCTGATTGGCACCAGGCACTGAAGTCATAACAGAGAGAAACTGCATTCCCTTTTTCCAAGGAAAGCATAAGATTAATTTAGATGCTGGGTAGACTTGCAGTGGAAGTATGGGGGGTTTTGGTATGAATTTATAACTTATTCATAAGCTTTTGTGTAACCAGTTCATTACCGGAACTATTTGCAGTGTCTCATAGAGAGCACAGGTCCCCAGCTTAGAGTACTGGATACCTTAGAAGTAAAATGGACTTCCATGTAAATAGTCATTGGCAAGGGCTTAAATGGCTTAAATTCAAATAGTCTCTTTAATTTCATTTTAATTTCATAACTGAATTTCATCCTTCAAATGTCAATCAGATATCCAATAAACGCTTTGAAAACTTAAAATGCTGTTATTTGTGGAGTCTTTATAGACATGAAACACATGGCAATGTAATAACATGGAAGTACTGTGACATAACACAAGGTCACACGTGTGCACACAGAAATGCATAAGCCTATGCCATGTGGCATGACACTGAAGTCAGGGACATGGCTACCCTACTGTGCTTGCTCCCTCAGCAGTGGCCTTGTACTGCCAGCTGGAGGTGTCACTGAAGGCAGGGTACCAGGCAGGTGCCAGGTTTTGGAGTGTGAGCTCAGTTGTTGCTCAGGGAAGAAGCGGTTCAGAGGTCGCAGAGGAGCTAAAAAGCCTTAGATTTTCTGTTCATCCTCAAAAGATTCTTTTTCAAAATTTTAAAATAAATCAATAAATCTCATGGTTTCTTTCAGCTATGTGAGGAAGATTTGCTATTTGGTTGTACTTCTGGTTCAGATTGTGCTGCATTGAGGTGTGATTAAGGGCAGGATGTACAAGCTTTCTTAGCACCTTGTGATGTGATTAAGGGAGACTTGTATCTCCCGAAGTCAGAGAAATGTGCTGAGAAGTGTATTTTTTTTCAGAAGTATTTTGATCTCTTGGTTTAAACAGTTTTCAGATATTCACTGTTAGGTCAAAACAGAGGACTGTGTTGATTTTTAAAACTGTGGTGTCCTTTAGTATTCAAAATGATTAAGGAAGAAACCAGCATAACAGTGATAGATATGCTCCCTGTGACTACTAAAGTGCAGTCTGTGAGTGTGCATGCTGTGTGCTGCTGTTTATTGGGAAGCAATGTCAACTGGAAGGGGCAGTTTCTGACAACCCTTGTTAAAACAATTGCCCTGTCTTAAAAATTATCCCTGTCACTATTGTGGGAAGTGTAATAAGTGTAGGGCAGCATATATTTGCTGTGAGCTTCATGAAGAATCTTGGCAGTTTGGCACATTGACATGTTGTAGGAATAGTGAGTCTTTGCTTTTCGACAGTATAGTTCTGCTGGAGTTTGTCCTTCTGACATTTAGAATCTGGTTTATGTTTTTTACCATTAGTTATTTCTCTCTTTCTATATGCTGTATTTTGGGGATATTTTTTTTTTTTTTTGGTAAGGCATATAGTCTTACTCTCTTTGACATGCAGCATCTTTTTAAAAAAATCACAATAGCTTCAAATATAGTTACTGCTCATGAAAGATGTTCTAAAGGCAAACCTTAGGTTTCAGTATATTGTCACTCAATTCTTTTCAAAGTGTACTTGTGAATTCTGTTAACAGGGAGAGGGGAAAAAGCTCCTGATCTTACTCCCTACTAGAACTGATTTGTACTTTTATCATATCCTTTCTTTTTCTTTCAACTCTAGAGAAAGGATGTTTTTAAACATTTTTCTTGCCTAGTCTGTATTACCTTGTAAATCATTTAGTCTTTGAACTGTGCTAGAGAAGAGATTGTCAAAATACAGTACTTAAAACCATAGAATGAAAGGGACACATAAGGATCATGAAGTCAAAATCCCTGCTCCTTGCTGTATTACCTAAAACTAAACTGTGTGACTAAGAACATTGTCCAGATGGTCTCTGAAAATGATGGCATGATTTCTGTTTTCACAATAGCACTTTCTTCTCTTAAAGAAACAATCTTATGTAATCATATTTTATATAGGATTCTGTGGTCTTAATAAGTTTTGACTCCTAGGGCTATTTTCAGTCACTTTGAAGAAAGGAGTGTTAGTCTCAAAAATATAAAGCTTGACAAAAATTAATGTCAATACTAATATCCTTTCACGAGCACAACATCCTAGTCAGACATCAGAGAATCCACATGGGAAGGTGCTGTTATGAATGCATTAGGATTCATTCATATGTCTGGTTACTGAAGTCTTGTAATGTCACAGGTTTTAGGCACTCTGATAAAAGCATTTTGGTTAAGTTTGTCTATGCAAGGGATCCCTTGGGACTGTGGGACTGCACATAACAATAGCAAGCTACCTTCCAGAACATATGCAGTTGGTCAAGTTTCTCATAAGGCCTAGGACTAGTTCAAATAAAAAGAACTATTTTGCATTGATTTCTATTGGATTTTATCTGCTGTTTACTTACTTCGGGTTGTTATTTTGAACTTTTTTGGTTTCCTCCAACTAAACAAGGGTAGCTTTTGGCAGTTTCAGATTTCACCCTAGTGACAGTCATTCTGCATTACTTATTAGCAATAAATTCTTCAAGCAACAGATCTTCGCATGAGGTCTTCAGATGCCTTGCAATCAATCTTTGATACTAGAGCTAGCTTTCAGTTTGTCATTCTCCAGCTACTTGTAAGAGTGACAGATTTCAGCAAGATATAACCATTTGCATTATGCTGGTTTTATGTTCCCAAGAAATTCCTGAACACGTGACACTTAGGCTGGGTGCCTTTTTAATTTAATGCACTGTCCATTTCACTGTGTTTTCTCTTCATGCTTTAGCATGGAATTTACTGTGAATGAAGGAGATTCTCAGGGCTGCAGTTACCCAAGTAATGTCACATAGCACTGCACATTCCCCTGCTCAGGAACTGTCGTGGTCAAAGCTCTACTATATTTTACACTATTTAGGCATGCCCAAAATATTTTACCTATAATAAATTATCTTAATAGAAATTTCTTCAGCATTCTGCGGTGTAATGAAATTGGTTTGATTTTCAGAGAACGTTTAATTTTATTTAACTTCTCTTTTCTGTGGTAGATTTTTCTCACCTACTTCTTGTATCTAATCTACATGGGAAATTAATTATTTCTGTTTACAGATTCACTTATTTCCCTTTCAACTTCCATGTTACTTCATCTTAGAAGTCCAAGACCTTTCATTTACACGTGGACAAGGATACATAAATTTTAGGCACTTTTCAAAGGGTATCACTAGCAGAGGATTTTGATATTCTGAATGGAAGTTCTTGTTTGTGCCCCTTTTGGCATCTTGTCTATTAGGTGGACTGATGCACAGCACTTCCTTGTTCTTTCCATTTACAGTTACATATGCCTCCAGGCTTTGTCAGTATTTGTAGACCGAGTCTATTTTAATTTATTTCCATTTTAATTTAGTATCCTTCCCTGATTGCCTTCTTAGCATTTAACAATTTTTACTTTACGTATTTCAATGTTACTGAAGTGGCTTTTTGTACATCTTCAGACTCAAAGATACTGAACTAAACAACATTATTTCTGAGTCTTAGGCCAAGAATCAGTAAGCGATATTTTCAAGTTGATTTTTAATCAGCTTGTGTGGTTTTTAACTGTGCCAAGAACAGTCAGTTTTTTGCTGACTATTGAACTAGCTTTTCCTAGAAACAGTCACTCTTAAGAAATTGCTTCTATTGCATCTATAGAATGCTTTTAATTTATATTAAGATAATTATGATGTATTTTTAAAATATAAAAGTTATGTGGGCTGGCTAAAATGGGTAAGTTAGTGCTGGAAAACATAGGTATAAACTTACAGTATGTAACCTTCCTTTGTGGAAATCTGTGTGCACTTGTGGAGGTGGATATTTATAAAGGCTAATTTTAAGGAGACTTGTCTCCCCAATTCCCCCTGCAAGTCAGCACAGACACAGGATCCCACTGAGGCAGACCATTGACATAAGCTTGAATCCAGTTCTGAACAGCCATTTGGAGAGGTCTCCTGGAGAGATCTAAGGAAGTCAACTTTTTCAAATTAAAATGGTCTTAATGAACATGCCTGTAACTCTATAGGATCAGGAATTAATGGTGTGTGCATGGAGTGAAGCTAAAATAAGTGTCTGGGGGACAGTTTTCCAGGGAGGAAATTAACATCACACACTTTAAGTATTGTAGGAACATATAAGTGGGCAAGTACCACAGAGGTTAGATCTTGCCTATCTTAGGATATATTTTAGGTAAGAGGATACTGTGCTTGGTATGCTAATTCATTGTCACAATTCTTGTCATAATTTGAATGCTTGTGGTAAATTACCAAATTCTTCCTGAGTTTGTATGCTGCAAATCTGAGGTTTGCATCTCTGTATAAGACTGTATTGGATTATTCCAATCATCTTCAGAAGCTTGAAGTGCAAGCATTTGTACTGAAACTAATTATTTTGAGTATGCAGTTAGCATAGGAAAAGGCATTTCTGGAATCTGGAAAACTAGTAATTTCTGGAAATTTGGAGTTTAATATTTCAGCATTTTAATGTATTTGCTTCAGGCCTGGTTCTACTGGGACATATCTTCATAAAAAGGCAGAATCTGAAAGGATACTTAATAAAATCTATCACGGAGACAAATGAGTGTGTCAGTCATGACAAGTGTGTAAAATATTCTTGCTAAAATCCTTTTTCATTTCCAAGTAAGTTAACATATATGACTGTTAAAAAGGTTATCACTCTCCAGGAATAAACACATTTAACATTCTAGTTTTGTAAAATTACGCTCCATGTGGAGTAAGGAAAGAATTTGAGAATGGGAATGCACAGAAAATTTAGGCCAAGAACCAATATGTTATTGCAGGTCAGCTTATGTAATTGCCAATAAATTGAGGGAAAGCATTTGAAACAAAATATCATCCTTTTTATAGATGTCCTGAATATTTCCAGATTTGCTTATATATTATATGACTCCCAGGATGGTAGATAATTTGTGATGACTTCACGAACACATTACTAAATTACAAGCTTACATATGCTCATCTGGAGATGGCCAGCTTTCCTCAATCAGAGCTTATCAAGTCATTTTTTGTGGCACCTTCTATACTGTGACCGGATTTGTTTTCCTTTCCTATTTTCTGCTGCTCTGTAGAAGCTCTTCTTGTTAAGTCTATACTATTACTGCAGTATGTATGTCTCTGTTATGCTGCTAAATCAAACTCTGGAGTATTGCAGTTAGCTCGTTCTCAAGGCTTTTTATGCTGGGACTAGCAGATGTGCAGGAACTAATGCAAGTTGATAGCACTACTATTTGCAGGATTTATTCCATTAAAAGGTTATTAAAATAGTTGCTTCAATTTTTGAACCCACAGTTCAAACCCCTAGTGAAGAAACAATAAAATGTTTGTAGTAATTGACAGGTTTCAGTGACATTTTCTGATGGACTGGACTGTTTTCATAAGTGTATTAGCAGTATTGGCACGCTTAAATGTAATTGAGCTGGCAGTAATTTCCATGTCACTTCATTACACTTAGGATTTGGCTATGAGGTTTATCTGATAAGCTGGCTTCAATAATCTCTCACATGTTGTGGCCCACATTCAACAGTTACTAAAACAGATTTGGATACTACACGTAGAAACCGTGATGGTAAATCTTTTTTGTTTTACTGAAAAAAAAAAAAAAAGAAAAAAAAATGGAATATGACAAGTGAAATTGTTTGTCATGAAAGTTGTAGATGGTGAGAGTAGATTCTGCATCCAACTCTGGGGCCCCCAGCACAAGAGAGACCTGGACCTGTTACAGTGGGTCCAGAAGAGAGTAACAAAAATGATCAGAAGGCTGGACAATATCTCCTGTGAAGAAAGGCTAAGAGGGTTGCTATTCAGCCTGGAGAAGTGAAGGCTCCAGGGAGGTCTCATTGAGGCCTTTCAATATATAAAAGGGAGCATATAAAAACATCAGCAAGGACTTCATCAGGGTCTGTAGGACTAAGGAGCAGAAAGAGCTTATTCTGAAAGAGTACACTTAAATGATATATAAGGAGGAAATTTTTTGTGATTAGAGTGGTGAGATGCTGGTACAAGTTGGCCAGAGAAGTTATGGATGCTGCATCTGTTGAAGTGCTCAAGGCCAGGTTGCAGGGGGCTCTGAGCAACCTGGTCTAGTTGAAGGTGTCGCTGTCCATGACAACTGGAACCAGATGATCTTTAAAGAGTTAGTGATTCTATGATTTTCATAGATTTGGCTCTTGAATGTTAGTCTAAGTAGGCTTACTTTTCATTGTCATAGGAAGATGGTCCTTTCAAAGGACTTCCAAGGTAGAGTTCTAAGGAGTGTTTTGCATGTAAATTGAAACTCATATTTTCCATCTTTTTCTGTACCTAGCTGTATCTTTTGAGAATACTGCTGCAGTCTAAAAGACTTTCACTTGCTTATCTTTTCCATGAAATTATTTTAGTTTTGTTTTTCTTTAAAACTCTTTTATGCACAAAGCAGTCACAGAGCTGAGGGCGGGAAAATTGAGTTTTTCTTTTTGTTTTGTATAATTTTATAAGGAAATTAAATACAGTAAAAAAGTGTAAATGTCAAAAATGTAAACTGATCTCTTAGAAAGAATCCCTGTCATGCACTGAACTGAATAAGTTGGTATGGTATTGCTTAGTCACACTGTACAGCCTTCCAGCTAATGCCATCCAGTTTTTTCTTCTGTGACCCTGAAGGAGAGTGATTTGTCCTTCACCGTTTCCTTAACAGCAGAACATTGTACTATGTCCTTCCAAAGGCACTTGGAGTAGTGACTATACCTCTGCATAAAGGAAGGAGTGGACTAGTAATGCCAGGGAGAGGTATCAATACCCAGGTATATCTTACCAGTCTGTATTCAAATCTTTTAAAGGGGTGAGCTCAAGACTGGTGTCTGCCCCATAACTGTCAGGCTGAGCCACCTTGGTTATTACATCAGTACTCCAGAGAATGAATATTAAAATTTACACTTATTCCATATGTTGTGTATGTATGCAAGAGGGCGTAGGTAAATTTGCAGAACTGTGCGTCTACATGTTGTACATGCCTATATGCACATATATATGGATGGATCCATATATTTATACAGTATGATAGCCAAAATGTAGCTTTTTATGATTCTGTTCCAATCTAATGAAAAGCTATAATGAAGTTGAATAGATACATCATTTCGCCTTCAGAGGATGTAGCAAAAAAAATGATTCTTTCTGCAAGTCTCTTTTGCATCTCTATACACATCTGTAGTATGACTTCTGGAGTGACTCAAAGCTTTCTAATCCAATTTTCTATTGAGATTAATAGCACTTTGGCATAAAGTGCTATAAATATTATATATGCTGCACACACTATATATATTGAAAATAAGTTGCAGTGGTAACAGTGAATCCTATTTTGTCCTCTCTTAAGACTTCTTTGGAAGCAGAATGGAATTTTAGGTTTGTGAAGAGAGATAAAGAAGGAATGCACTTCATTATGCGTTTACATCTTTGGGGAGCATTAGAGGTGCTTTGCATTTTCCCCCCAATAGTCATTTTACGTGGTAATAACAAAGCAAGGACTGTAACTGTGATGTGGTTAGCCTGGATTATTGAATTATGGCTTCAGTCCCTGAGGAAAAGAGAAACAGTTGGTATAAATTAGTGTAGTTCCCCTGAAACACATAATGCCATGCTTACTAAATATGAATTGAAAATTTGATCCCTTTTGCCTACCTGATAAAAACAATTCAGTTCTGAGTACAGCAAGCTGCTCAGAGAAAGCTGTTGGAATGGGGCTTTCCGAATGAAAATGACTGATAACCCAAGAAAGAAAAAAGACAAATGTGAAGGGGGAAAAAACCCCACAAAAGTACTTCTGTGCAAGGCCCTTTCCTCGGGGTCACTGATCTTCCTTTTGGCTCATTGAACTTCTCTAAGGGAAGATGACCATGCCCTTCTGTGGCACTGCCTGGCCCCAGTGATGAAGCTGTTGACAGCAGAGCTAGGAAACTCATACAAATTCCTTCTTCAGTTCTCACAGTTCACCACTTCCCCCAGAATTAATTGTATTCTCAGTGAAAACTGAGCCATCAGAGATTTGCATTTAGAGGGAGGCTTCCCTTTACCCAAGTCTATGCGAAGAAAAAATTCCAATGAGTAGCACAATTTCCCCCACCCCCAGATTCAAACAGCTTCAGGCAGGGAATGGATGGGGAAGGCATGAAGGGGTTTTGAGCTCAAGAGCTGTTTCCTGTGCTGCCAGTGCATCCATCTCCTTCCACTCCTCTGCTTCATGCAGTGCTGCTCTTGTACTAATTTGCAGCTATGCAGGGGCTATATCCAGAGATCTCACTATTGCTGTAGTCTGAGGTATGGTGAGAATGCTGGTAAAGCTGTCTAAGTCCAGGCCTAATAAATCTCCTCCTTTCTGTCCCAACACTTAAATGGCTGAACCTGAACATATGTTGGTTTTGGTTTTCTACTTTCTTTTTTCTCTTTAAGATTCTAATTTTGCAATCACTGAGCATTGTAGATAGTGACCAAAATCCTGTTCACATTTTTTTAGCTTAAAACAAAATGTTATTATCGCTCACGTCCATATCATTCTGAGGGAGTATAAGACTGCTAGGATATGAGTTAGGGGAAATGGGAATCACTGCTTATGTGCATCTTTTTGTAGGCCTTATTGATCTTTTCTCTTTCTCTGCAAAGCATAACTAAATCCAAATTAGGTGGAGCAGTTTTTATTAGGAATGGCAAAAATGTGTCTTTCTAATTTGTGCATAATTAAAATCCCTCCTACTCATAGATTGATTCCAGGAGTGTAGGATAGTAAAAGTCTGAAGAGCACACCTGCAAATCAGGTTGCTAGCAGGCTTGCTGGCAAAGATGTGGTGGCATATAATAAGCATAAAATATATTGCAATTAAGTCATACAAGGTCGGACTCATCTGTCGTGCAATTTCACCGCAGTTAATGGAGTTATGAGCCAGAGTTTGATGTTTAACTTTTAAAATCCCTCTTTTTAACACTGTAGTCATCTAACCTTCCTTTTTAGCTCACTTTGATAGGTATCACATACTATGATGACACATGAGTATATAGAAATACATAGATTGCTGCAATGACAGAAGGAAGACCTGGGACTCTTTCTGAAATTAGCCTCTGCAATCTCTAAAATAAATAAAAGCTTTAAAGAGGCTCTTCTCCTACCAGACAGCGTTACAAGTAGCAAAAATTGATCCTGACTTTGGATCTGTTTATAACAATTACTTACTCATAGACTGTTAAAAAAACCACTAAAGCTACAATCCCAGCACTGACAACAAGGATTGTTGCAGTCTGACATCTGAGAATTATCCTCCTTGAAAAGACTTTATACTTATTTACACAATCTCTCTGTGCTAGAGAACATCTGACTGACTGTTTGTGTTTTGCTGGGAAAAGTCTGACAGCTTCTTTGCTATTTCTTTGAGTCAATCTATATATGTATACACACACACACACACACACATATACATATAAAACCTTTTCACAAACTGTAAAATCTTTTCCCTTTTTATTAACAAATCATTTTTTCCTGAGTATACAAAACAACAGTTGATGACTTCTACAGTACAGGAATGTGGAGTTAATAGTCTGAATTCTCAGTATTTCAGTCTAAGTTGACAGGCTTCACTCTTTCTGCAAAATGTGTTTCATAAAGAACTGCAACAACAGCAAAACCCCAGAGCTGTTTGAAAGAGAAGTCCCTCTCCTTCTTCTACCTAACAGATAGAGAGAATGAACTGCTTTATGAAGTGCTTGTCTGAAAGTGTAAAGAAAGCTCTTGGCAGCTTTGAAGTATCCTCTTCTTTCTAAGCTGGGTTTCCACTACACACTGACAGACCCTGACTGACAGTTGTGCCCGAGGGATTTCTGCAGATCCACTTGGAAACGTCTTAGTAAGGCACTGCAGGTGGACAAGCTGCCTGGCTAATGCAGTGCTAGCAATCTCTAGTGCTCTCTATCATGTGCATAAAACCAAATCATCCGTTGTTTCTAACCAGACATTGCTTCTATCAGTTGCAACTAGAATATGTAACTATAACAGTTGAATTCATCACACAAATGTGAAACATGTGGATGAGTCAAGGGCTTCTTTGGAAGTTGCTGAGGAAACAAAACGAGAGGAAAGGGGTTTGTTTTATTAATTTGCATATCAATCCTTAAAAAGATTGCTTTTACAGAACTGCACTGTGACTCTCTTGAGAATCTGCCTCACATGTCAAGAAAAAGAAAACAAATAATTTTCCTAGAGTTTATTGTATATTAATTGACTATTATAAATCATGACAGTGAGAATAACATAAGGAAGAAACAGAGTGGTGGTTTTGAAAACAGCAGGTGATTTAGCCATATGTCTTCCATCAGGATAAATATCTTTCCAGAAAATACTGTCACTATTATTTCCTTTCTCTTTTATTTTTCTCCTGCACAAGTAATAAATTAAAAGTGGTAATGGATTTAGCTCTGGGGTTTCTTTAAATTTTGTAAAGCATCTACTAGGCTGGTACCAAGTCATTAGAAATGAGCCATTTGGGAAGTAGACAGTAATAGGACAAATCACTGATCGATTAATATGTATGTATTGTTCACCCCAGGTTCCTGAAATGTTTAATATGAATAGCTTCCCTATGAGTCAAATAGACATTGCCTGGCCACAAATCATCCATATCAAATGTGAAGATGAAAATGTGGGCCAAAATTGGATTTATTTTGAAAAGCAGGCTTCAGCTTTAACTATTGAGTAGCCTCTACTGATTCAAGATTCACTCAAAATTAAAAAGAAAAAATAAAAAGGGCTTATTTTGACAGCATAAATTAGTGCTATCTAGTAAAACTTTGTGGTTTCTTTTAAAAAACATAGAGATTTCTGTCCAAAAAGCTTGAATTAAAGGGACTGTTTCATGTCAAGATAAATTTTGAGATCTGCATGTTAATTTGTGTTCATCAATAATTATTTTAGTTATATGATACCATTTAGCCAAGGATCTCAAAAAAGTCTAGGTAAAATTGGTGAGGCATTTTTTGGCTGTAGGCTGTGGGAATACTCTTAAGGTCCTAGTGATAATCCTTCTAAAATATACTTGTATTCATTAAAATATGTATTAGCAATTATAATTAGGGGTGTATTTAAAATCCTGCTGTACAGCAGAAGAAATTATAAGAAATCACTATTGGAAAAGCCTTTTTTACTACCTAAGCATACCAGAAAAGACAGCTCTCTTCTTTGATTCAAGTTCTGAATTTGTTGCTTAATTTATAAAAAGGAGTAGAAAAACCCATTTTCCCAAGCAGTGTTAGCATGACTTCTTCCATGCGTGAACAGAGGTAATTTTCATTATACAGTATTTGTTCAATACTCAGTATGATTTACAAAGAAGAGAGGTGTGGGAATGCCTGCAGCTGGAAAGTGTAATAACAAGCCCCAAATGCTGGTATACATGGAGACATGTCAGGGAGAAAAGGATCACTGTAGGCATAACCATTGCTTCTGAGCTGGAAATGGGTAATGATGTGGAGAGCGTGGTCGACTCAGAAAGGCTTTAATTCTTGTAGGCAGCAGACTGGATGAGACTATGTGCCTGTGTGAGAAACTGAACAAGTAATGATTCTATGACTAGATAATTTTTTTCCAGAAATTTGAAATTCCACCACCACCACCTCTCTTTTTTCCCCCCCTCTTTTCTGTGTTGCTGAAGTCAAGCCTATCTAGAACACTGCTGGGGAAGGACTCAAACTCTTTTTAATCCCCTCCCATCATATTCTTAACAGGCAATTTTGCATGGTGCTGACTGGCATACTCCCAGCTGTGTAAGTTGGATTCATTTAGCAAGGTTATTTACTTTTATGTGCCAAAGTCTGAATGTGTAGAAGTTGCCATAGTGTAGTTACAAAAGATACCATCATCTCTTGATGTCTCCTCATATCTTATTGGTTAAAAGTACTGCTTTCTTAAAGGCATTTTGTTGTGTGCTCTCTGTTTAGAAATGAACTTTCTGCTCAGACTGATGTGGCAATCATCACATGTCATCATTGGTTTTTTATAATGGATTTAGCCAGATCTCTTTGGCTGTAGAAATTAAACTTCATGCAAACGGCAGATAAATTTGATGGTAATGCAAACTGACTGTGGCTTTTGATCTGCAAGTCTGACATACTGGTCATGCTGTATTGCAAATTGTCATTTACGAATTGGTAATGCACAAATGTGTGTACCTTTACAGATAAATACATAATATTTTCTGTTAAATTTGAACAAAATTAGAAACAGAAGACTCTCACAGTGCAAACATTTTGAGATATTCAGTAGTGGTTTGACTTCTGTCCTTTGGTTTGAGTTCGTACAGAAGTGAAGTCTCATTGCAAATCTTGAATTCATACTGACCTAATACAAGGGAAAGGCAATACTATTTGTTCAGAACTATGGTATTAAGCAGTGTTAACCCATGTGTGTTGAACAATGCAGGGCTGATGTCCAGTATATATGTGTCTATAAATAAATAAACAAATGTGTCTATGTCAGCTGTTATGTACAGGGAATCCAGACTTCATGAACTGTCAGTTACTTCATTTGACGGCATAAAGATTCCCTGAATGACTACACAGTTTTGGAGATTTTATCCTGTTAATATTGGAATATTTATATGAACAGTAAAACTTTTCCCATTCTGTTTTTATGAAAGGAAAATCATTGCAGAAGAATAAAAATCCTAGGGGACTGTTACTACTGTGTATCAGGATTGACCCAGCCTAAAACAGATCATGCCCATTGCTGTGTTGAAATGGGACTGGACATGATTGACACCATCACGTAAGTACCGTGCACAGTCAACCCAGACAGGAGTGCTGCAACAACTTCTATGTGGTGTTCAGGAAGTGTGTTTTTAGAAAAACAGCAGTGTATCCTGACACTGCCCACCTGGCAATTCACACTGTTGCATTCAGGTCACAGGATACTGATTTTAGGAAGGGTCATTCTAGACTCTGGGTTTCCAGTCTATTTAATGGAGACTATTTAAGGAGTAAGTGCAAAGATACGAACGAGTATGTAGTCACATACACTTACTGATTAGCAGGCAGAAAGATAGGGGAAAATAGCAAAATATGCCCATTGCTAATTGCCAAAAAGGAAGGAGTCAAATTTCTTATTTTGCAGAGATAAACAGAGCTCATTTTGCACACCAGTATGTAAACTCAAAACCAGTCCTGATGTATGACTGTTGTGTGTTTGTAGTCTCAAAAACTTAATTTGCTGAGTACTCCTTTTTGTATGTCAGGTTTAAACCTTTCATTTATTCTGCTTTTCAGAAATGTAATATAAAATTCACTTTGCTTCTCAGAAGATTTTTTTTTTTTTAATACTTGAGAGCTCTGCATTGATCATTATTTTGCTGAGACAAAAAATACGATTGTGAGAGAACTGTGAATGAGCTTTTGGTGAGAGCTGGAGATCTATTTCAGTTCATAGGAGGGAAAGGATAAAAATGGAGATTTTCTTCCCTACTGTATTGCTCTTTGTGTGGGGGCGTGTGTGTGTGTGTGCGCTTTATAGGGAGGCTATAGGACAGTATGCACACCTCTATTAATTCTGTGTATAATTAAATACCATTCAATACAGTGCTAATATGTTTGGAATGAGCTCATGTGTTTCACATCAGAGGCCTTAGCCTGTTCTGTACTGGGAAGTCTTTGGCTGTTTCAAGTAGCCAAGTTGCTCTCTTGTGTCATCTGGACTGCTGGGAATGTGGAGTTGGTGGCTCAAGGTTCTGTTTTCTCTTGCTTAATCCCCAAGTTTTTGCATTGTACACAGAGAGGACCTGCCTTCTCTTTGAAGGTGAACAGAACGTGAATAGTACAATATTAAAGAAAAAAAAATAAGCAAATATAAAACTTATGAATTCAAATTGTGTTTTTTATTTGGATCATTTTACCTTCTTTCTTAAATTTTCTGGATTAATTGATATTTCTTTACAGAGGGTTTGAAAGCATAGAAAAATAAAGAAGTACTTAAAGCAATCAAAGACTTGTTTGAATTTCTAGCTCAATCCATGTGGCTTTATTATAATATTCAGAAGGTTACCAGCTGGTATTCAACTCTGGATGAAAGGGGGAAGTTTTAAAAAAAAAAAGGTGACTTTGCAACTCATGGGAGTAATAAAGAAAACCGAATAATCATACCAATAGAAAATGAATACATATTCTCCCTCTCATTAAATGCAAGTTCATCATGTCTGTAAACATTGTAAAATTGGTAAAATACTTTGTAATCTATGAATCTATAATTTATGGTAGTCTATGATACTATAAAATCCTAAAAGAATATGTGTATACTTTTAGCAATATATGGATACTCCATTTATAAGAAAGCCTTGACATTAGAAGTGTAATAAGATACATACCACCAACATGTGGCGTTTTTCAGTGAAATCAAAGGATAGAAATTTCTGGCTGGTTGGTGGTTCTGTGATTGTACTGAGTTGAATGTTGCAATGTGTTCATTTAAACTGATACATTCGATTCACTTCATGTGCTGTGTAATTGTTATTAAAGTACCTTGCAATGCGGTGCTGCATGTGAGTGTCACCTGAGAATGTAATTTTCAAAGTAATTAAAAAACCCATAAAATTTTCACAATTTCATCTGCCTTTTTCAAAGTGTTTTCTTCAAGGGCACAGCTAAAGTCAGACCAGAATCATTATGGGAGGACCTTTTTTTTTTTGTTGTTAAAAACAGAAAAAAAAAGATAGTGTTACATTCTGCTTGTATTCCAAACAAATTCTGCTGCCATAGTGTCAGTGCCTCATTACAGGCCAAGTGTTTTTTTTCCACTTTAGAGTCACTTAAACCACCATGGCAGTAAGTGGAGTTAAGTTTTTGATACCACCAACCTTGCTTTTACCATATGAGTTTCAGCTGTCAGGTTTTTGTTACTAACATAATTAAAATGGTCATATCCATTACAGCCTCTAATATGTCAAGTATTGCTCTAACATGACAGACGTTGTTCCCACCTTGTCTATGAACGGTGTGCTAGGCCAAGTACTCTCTTCACCTTACCTAAATTGATTGCCACATTTGAAGGTTCCAGTCTTATGTACTATATTTTCTCTTCTAAATAGATGTATTTGTTAGCTAATTACCATGTAGAAAGGTTTCACCCAACTAACCCTCTGTGCCTAGAACTCTGGTTTAAGCTAGTCTTGTGGGGGCAAATTTACACATTCTTAATAACAGTTTATCTTTCCTTACAAAGCACTTCATCAATGGATATAACTTATATTAAACAATTCTTTGTTGAAATCCAGAAATTCCTTGTAGGAGATGAAACATGATGAAATGAGGGAGTTATTTAAATACATTCAATAACGCCCCAGGGAAAGGACTGCTTTGTAATGTTTCTAATTGGAAATAAGGAGAGAATCTGGGTGAACAGGATATAAATACTAGATTTTGGACTGGGTCAAAATACTGGGGTCACTTCTCAGAACTTTAATGGGTTGCAATATGCATTCATGTTGTCACATAGTACACTTTCATGATGCTTCTTCCCTTGACACTTTACTAGAATGCCAATTTAGTGCTGTCTCAGAGGGAATTGCTGTGTGGACAGCAGCAGGTAGCATGGCATGATAGGAACATGTCTGTAGATCACAGGATCTGCTGCTGACTGCTTCAGTTCAACCTGCACATATTACACTGGAGGCAAGGGTTACTTTAGAGTAAGTCTCATCTGACCCAATTGAATGTTCCTGCTGCATCTGGGCTTTGAAGAGTTCTGAAGGAAAATGTGAACCCTTGCTTCTTGAGAACTGGGCATCCCAGGCAGGCTTATCAGCTTTTCTGTCTCTAGGTGATTTTATCCCATGCAGATTACTCCACCTAATAGGAATAACTCCACCAGTTGTCATGTAAGATCTCACATATGGAAGTACAGCTGCTTATTTTGCACCTGTACATTGTGTTGCTGCTTGGTTGCAGTGGACATTGGAGAGGCTGGTGCTCAAACGGCCCTCTTCCTATGGTGTTCCCACCTTGTCTATGAACGGCATTGGAGAGGAACTACAGTAGCAAATCTGAGGAAGTTGAATGGAAATAGCAAGCTTTCCTGTGTGGTATTTTGTATGAGGAAGTAGAGGGAAGCATTAACTTTTCTGATGTCAACACTGTTGAAGCTTTTCCCCTGTTCCTCCAGAGGTCCCAGGCCTGTAAAATTTTGAACTGGCAGGAGTAAATTGACCTTGACTTCTGGGAGAGCCAGCAGCTTCTTTTTTAACAATGGAGAAAGCTGTCTACCAGTGGTGAAAGCTCAGTCAGCTTGTATCTCTAGCAGCCCTTCACAGTTCAGACTCTGCCGTAGTGGTCTGGGAAAGCATAATGGAACCAAAAATCACATCTATGCCTTTAACCAGGAAACACCTCTTTCTATGCAGGTATTTTTAGACTTAAAGAAAATCCCAAAAAAAATATAAGAAATGGTACTCAGGGCTTTTTTTTTTTTTGTCTTTTTTTTTTTTTTTTTTTTTTTTTTTTTTTTTTTTTNCATGTTTTAAGTGCATCTGTTTTTTTCTTTTTTTTTCTTTTTTTTTTTCCCTTCAGATGCTCAGGAGCACAGGTCTGGAGCTGTTCTGCAGATGATTTAAATTACTTGGATGGCTTATAGCAGGACATGAAATATTTGTAGTTAAAGAGAGAACTAAAATGTAAAGGCTTCATAGGATATTTGTCAGGGTAGATGGTTATTTTATTAGTCACTTGCATAGACTGTGCACATCTGGTTTAAAAAGAAAATGGTTTTTTGATTTCCATTTGTTTCTGGGCCTGCTTTTTTGTTAACATTTGGAAAACTTTTGAGTATATTGTATATGAATCTATGAGAGAATAAGTTATAACGAATAATTTATTTGAGAAACTTCTTTTTCCTATTCATGGCTTGTTTGTGAAATGCTGGTATTTTTTCCAAAATGTAGTTATAATTTGAAATGCTTCATTGGATATTTTTGTGATTTGTTTCTTTCACATAAATGTTAATGTTGTTTGGGAGTATGGTCATGGTACTGCTCTGAATTTATATGTGAAACCTGTTCTTTATATATTAGTTAATAGTCCTCATTTTTGATAGTTCAGTGAGGTGTATTCATGGAAATTATCTGCATAAAGGTCACACAGGTCTTCAAAATAAATTAAAAAATAATTAATGAACTGTTCATGAGCTTTTTCTCCTACTCAAATTTGATAATGGTGAAAGCATCCCTGAAACACTTTGTAGCTTCTGGGAAAGATGTAGAAATGCACTCGTGATTTAGATTTTTTATTAAGTGACTACTTCTGGAAATCTTTTGCTCAAAACATGAAGTGTTTTCAGATTTTGCCTTATGGTTCATTGGTGCATTATACAGTTCAGCTTATTTAACAAGAAATATGGTCTGTCATGTTGCATTTCTCTGCTCATTTTTTCTGGGTTACTTTTTGTTATTCTATTCAAATTTCTAAAAGCAGATTTAATTTCCCCCATTCACTCAAGCCAGGTGGGACAAAAGCAATGTTAAAGGTCTGGAGTGGATTTTATCGGTATCTGAATTTCACTGTATTTCTGCTTACATTTAATCTGAGGTCTTATATACTTTTTTAAATGGGGGAGAAAGGAGGAGAGAACCAAGAAAAAACCCTCAATCATTTGCGAACAGACAAATTCACACACTTGCAGGTTTGTTATGTAGGTACTTAGTTATGCAGGAGGACATAGACAAGCAGGGCTTTGGCTTGAAGCGTATGGTCTGGGTGTAAGGTCAATCTGATAATGACACAATACACATACACAGGTGAAGATACAAAAGTTCAGGTATCATTAGGTGGCTTATGTTATTAGCTCCATTAATTTCCTCAAGCTTTGTCAAACAGTGTGCACAACAAAGTCCTGTAACACTAGAATCCTTTTTAGGACTCCTTGGAGTCATATTTGAGGCTTGACTGGGACCAGACACTGAATAAAGGAAAGCTGACTTGCAGTGAGTAGAAATAGGACAAAGAAATATTTAATCTTTCAGAAAGCTGTGTGTAAGCCTTTCTGTGCTGTTGCATAAAATATGACTGAAAATTGTGTTATGTCCAGATTCCCTATGGGACAAATGAGATCTCTGTATTACTCACATTAGTGATGGCTGAAATGGTATATACTTCAGTGCTTCATAGATGCAGTTTTTCTTATTTAAATGCAGGCCAGGTATCTTGTGCTGCACATCCCACATCTTGATCTATGATGACCTTTCTGTTAATTGTATTTAAACAAGTACAACTCCTGAAATAGCTGAAAAGTCTTTTTAAAGACATCTTTGCCAAATCCAGCATAACTGGCTGATACTTGAAAAAAAATAAAATTGGTCAATGAAGATCAAGGGAAAATTATAGCCAGAGTCTCAGTTTAAGGTTGTCTTCTATTAAATGCATTGTGGAATGTCAGGTGTTTCTGTTTCAGAAAGAGCTGAAAAAAAATCTATTTACAGTGTTATCTCTGCATGTAATGTTTAAGATTATTAGCCTCAAGGTACATTTTCAGTATTCACAAGTCTGTCCAGGGTGCAAGTTATAGCATGACAGTCATTCACAGAAATGAGGAATGCTTCCTTGTTGTGGCAGTAAAAATAAAAATGCTTTTAATAATTACTTTGCTGATTAATTCCTCCTTTCTCAGCTAGACAAAGAAAATACCTGAACATTAGATTTAATTTACATGTGCAAGACCATAGTTACAAGTGCTTTCTGTGTCACTCTTGCAGGAGCTTTGGAAAGACACTACTGTTTCTAATCACTCTTCATCTGCTGTTCTTGCACTGATTTATTGCTTTCATCATTTTCTTTGTCCTGTATTCCTGTAATTGAATAATTGAACCAATTAGAACATAGTAGGTTGGCAGTAAGTGCTTATACATTTGCCTTCTTAACTATATCCACTTCATCTCTTTTTTCTAACAGAAATGGTCAAGAAATTTAGAAATATTGAGATTTTGTTTCAATAGTAATTAAAATATAACCAAGAAAGTTATTTTGTTGGAATTAGCACTACAGCTTTGAAACTAGTGAAGGAAGAGAGCAGTACCTGAATATACCATTCATGATTTTTAAAAGGTCTTGTCCATTCAGTCATGTGTATATATATATATATATACACGCTAACTTTGGCAGAAGGAGAGAGAAAGAAAATCAAGAGCAGTGTCATTGTCTAAATATTAATATTCTGATGCTCTCCATTCCAGATCTGTTGCAGAAGCCACGGAGGTTGATCTCAACATGAGAGTTGGATTGCATACAGGCAGGGTGCTTTGTGGGGTCCTGGGTCTCCGAAAATGGCAATATGATGTCTGGTCAAATGATGTGACTTTAGCTAATGTAATGGAAGCTGGAGGACTGCCTGGGTAAGTCCAAAAGAGAACCATAGAAAAAGAAATAGAAACCTGTATAGGTGACAAATTTATTTCCTTCTTTGAGGCATTTGCATGTAATTGCTATTGATAAGAAGGATTGTGTTTGGCAAGAGCAATCAATGTATTATGTGATTTATCCTGTGGAATTCTCCAAGTGATCTTGATATTTATGTAAGTAATAGGTTAGATTAGATGCAAAACATTTCCAAACAAACTCCTTATTAGAAACTGCCAACTATAAAAAGTAAGAATGATCCAATGGGATGTAGGAATGCTACACTTTCATAATCTCTTATTACAAAGGTAAAACCCCTTAGCTAGTCCAGGAAATTTTTACCCTTGCACCTTTACACTTGTAGGGGACCAGAGGAGTGCCTTACTCCTTTGATATGGCAGGATTTCCAACTCTAGTAGCAGTGTGCTATAGAAAAGAAAACTCAAATATTGATGGTGTGTTTGCAAATGATACAGTAGCACATAAACCCATAGGGCATGTCCTGGAATTTTAAGTACTCGTTGTACAGCCTTGGGCACAATTTAAATGTATGCAGTTCACCTTCACAAAGGTGCACGGATGGTCTTCTGTGTGTAGCTCACATTTGGACTGGGACCTACCATTCTCTCTTGCATTTTTACAAGATCATGATTTGCTGAACAGGAGGACAATGGGACCTCTTAACTTTTGTGGTAATAATGAGTGAATTTCTGATTGTTGCATATATCTTCTTTAGATAACTTTGGCAGTGTATTTTGTATGTTCATTACCTTGAGGTTTTCCTCTGAAAAAAAATCTGGACACATGTTTGCTGGAGGAAAGAAGCAAAACCTTTTTTGATGTCTTCTACAGAGATATTTCAAATGTAAGGAGTCTTTTGGGAGAAAATATAAAGACTTTTTTTCAGGATCAGAATACTCACAAATAGTGTCAAAGAGGGCTGTGCTGCCAAAACAAAGTGAATTAGGGAACTGCCTACAAAACAGATTGAGTAAATGATACAAGTCAGAGAAGTGAAACAGAAAAAGAAGTTTCTCCTTTATACACAAGAGAGATTTGGAGTGTGAAGTCACAAGTTTCAAACAGCAGGATGTTTTTCCAAGTAGTCAGGGAGGTAATTACTCAAGAAAGCCACACAATATACAAGACGATGCAGAGACTTTCACTTTATACAAATCAGTGAATCTGCAAGTGTTTGAACAGTCAGCAGTTACCTTTCTGTTCACTTTGTCCAAGTTTAGAAAATGAATGTAATAGAAAATTATCTGTGTTCTATTTGGCTGTAAAGACAAAACTTTTATTGTTTTTTTTTTTACATCGAACATGTGGGTTTACACCTAAATTGACATCTTTATGAACTTCTGCACAGGAATGTATTTCAGTAGCAACTAGCTCATATTTTATCTTTGTTTTAAACAATGTCTGATTTTTCTCTCCAGGAAAGTTCACATTACAAAGACCACCTTAGAGTGCCTAAATGGGGACTATGAGGTAGAACCAGGATATGGTCATGAAAGGAATAGTTTCTTGAAGAAGCATAATATTGAAACTTATTTTATTGTGCCATCCCATCGTAGGAAGGTAAGCTCCCCAAATTTTAGCTTATTCTGTGCTACATTTTCATAATTTAACAACTGTGTGTTATTCTGAAAGCAGAGGCAATACTGGTATTTCTTATTTCTAAAAGCTCTTCAAACACTCTTGAAGGCCCAGCAGTGAAATGATAGTATCTTGAGTCTCAGCGTGTGATGAGGTGGTGACAGTGGTTTTCCAGCAAATGCATTTATAGTCACACCTTTCCTCCTCAGCCAGTTATGGAGTGAAGCCTTTTGATCCACTGAAGAATGTTTTGTGATCTCAGCAGGAGTCTTGAAAGTCCATAACTGTTGTTTAAACACATTCTCTTTGTTCAACCCTTTCCACATCAAATGAGGCTTATCTTGAAAGTAAGCTGCCATAACATGTTTAACAGGCCAAGAGAAATTTTATTGCCCCTTATCTCAGCTAAAGAATTTGGGATACAGATTTTTGCACTCTTATGCTGTGAGATTCTGTTTGTATAAGTTTAATTCAGGGATTTGACCTTCAGGGGGAAAATGATAATACCCAATTCTGAAAGTATTGATCAGGTTTTTAAGCTGTCAAAGCTCCATGCTTGAGGGTTTTAGCCAATGTGTGTCAGAGAAAAATGTAACCATGGTTAAATAGGTCATCTTGAATTTCATACCTGCATTCAAGTTTTTGGTCTTGATGACTCTGAGTTTTTATGGAAATGTTGGGAGTCTAGTCACAAAGGGATTTAGATTCTGGGATTGAAAGCTCCTGTTGTTTTATCCTGGAAAGACTGCTGTGAGAGTGATTTTTATGCATTTTCTCTAAAGCATCTTGTTATTAGAGAGACAGAGTTCTCATCTGATGTGAAAATCATGCAATCTCACATTTCATTCTTCTGGTATATATGGTTGAATTAAGTTTTAGTTAGTATAGAAGAAAACAGATGGAAAAACAGTGGGTTAGATTCTGTTTTGGCAGTCAGAGTTTTTCTGGTGGCTTTCTTGAAATCAGGATTAGTTCCTAAAGCAATCTCAATAAGGAAGAAAATGCAAGGGTTTATTAAGAGTTTAATTAAGATAGGTGTAGTGCTTATTGCTGCTAGATGGCTTTTTGTCTTGGTTTTCTGTTTTCACTCCTACAGCAGTGTGTATAGTTATATTTCCTATGTTATTATCAGGTTTTATTTGGTATTGAGAGAATAAACAGATTAATTTCAGGAAATTGTTCCATTGATTGGTGCACACAGACAAGCAAAGAGAAGAGGGGATTAGTTTGACTGTTATATATAGAAACTGTGTTGTGTGAACTCCACTGCATAAATCAGTGATTGAGGAACAGAAGCTTGACAATCACATCTGAAAGTAAACCAGGTCAATGCATGTTTAATGTGCAAGACTGAGAGTGTACTGCTGTGCGAGCACACATTTCTTTGTCTTTGCAAGACTCCTAAGAAACCACCGGTGATTGCTGAGAAACCACTGATGGGTTTGTCATCAGCTACGTGAAACAAATGCCATCTTACCCATGGGTGTCACTGATGAGTCTGTGGAAGTGGCAGATGCTGCTCTCCAGCTTGGCTAACGACATCAGCTGTGCAGTGTGCATCAGTGGAGTCAGCCAAACCGGCAGAAAAAAACACTTCATGAATTTTTCGGGTGGTGACTGGCTTCTCCACTGGGCTCGCAGATCAATCAGCACTGTCACTGTGCTGTTTGTCACAGTCCATCACAGCCGTCCCCAGTCTTTGTATACTTGCATACTGGTCGCTGGACCACGAGCTACATAATAGCATATTTGCCTTCTAAATAAACACCTGCTGTTCCCTCCTACCCTGATACATTCATTAACTCATCAGAGACATAGAAACAGAAGGCTACCCATGAAGCAGGAACAAGACGGAATTTTTCTAGATGAATTTAGGTATCTTCTGGTTTCATATTGTATTCCTTCCTCCTGAGACTCAGTAGCTGAAATGCAGACACATTTTTTATTCTTTATACATAGTCTCTGACATTAATATGAACTGACTTTGGCAGGTATGATGCCAAGAGGAATGAAAATCAATGCTATGAGCAACAGATGACCAAGAATATGTTAAATTTGAAGCAAAAATAAGACCGCTTAGGGATATTTTCTAAATATTTATTTAATTATTTATTTAATTAATTGATTAGAAAACATATATCCTGCATTCTTCCATATTTGTCCTGACAGGAAAATCTTTCATCCCTATCACCCTAGCCAAGAATGAGAATAAGAGTGTGAGATGACTCATTTGTGTACCAGTTACATTATGAATGTGAACAAATTATTAAGTGTTCCCATTTTTTAATCTTTTATTGAATCAGCTAACAGCCACAAATTTTGTGATCTGATATGATTGTTAGTTTAATGTGAGAGCGCTGCGAAGTGGCCACTGAGGGAATGCATTTCTTTTTGGTTTGTTACAGTTTTTATTTTGGTAGAGAATATACTAGTCTATTATTATCTGTTAGTCTGTGCAGTCAACAATTCATTGTCCACATGGACCCTTGGTGTCCCTCAGGGGTCAGTGGTGGGACCAACACTGTTCAACATCTTTGCCAGCAACATGGGCAGTGGGATCGAGTGTACTCTCAGCGAGTTCCCTGATGACACCCGGGGGTATGGTGAGGTTGACATGCTCGAGGGATGGGTTGCCACCCAGAGGGATCTTGATAGGCTTGAGAGGTATGCCAATGCAAACCTCATGTAGTTCAACAAACAGAGCAAGAGCTGGGTTGGGGTAATCCTAGGCACACCTACAGGTTGAACAGAGAAGTGATTAATAACCCTCTGGAGAAGAATTTGGGAATGCTGGTTCATGAAAAACTCAGCATGAGCCAGCAATGTGCACTCATAGCCCAGAAAGCCAAGGCAGTCTTGGGCTGCATCAGGAGGACAGTATCCAGCAGGTCAAGGGAGACGATTGTCTCCCTCCAGTCTGCTCTTGTGAGACCCCACCTGGAGTGCTGCACGTGTTTCTGGTGTCCCCAACGTCAAAGGACATGTGACTGTTGGAGCAAGTCCAGAGGAGGCCATGAAGTTGATAAGGGCACTAGAACACCTCTCCTGTGAAGAAGAAAGTTGAGGATGTTCAGCCTGGAGAAGAGAAGGTTTTGTGGAAACCTCATAGCAGCCTTCCAGTATCTGAAAGGGGTCTACAGGGAAGCTGGAGATGGACTCTTCATCAGGAACTGTAGTGACAGGACAAGGGGGAATGGCTTCAAACTGAAAGAGAGTTGGCTTAGGTTAGATGTTAGAAACAAATCTTTACTGTGAAGGTGGTGAGGCACCCAGAGAAGTCATGGATGTCTCACCTCTGAGAGGGTTCAAGGCCAGGGTGGATGGGGCTCTGAGCAACCTGGTCTAGTCAGAGGTGTCCTTGCCCATGGCAGGGTAACTGGAACTAGATGATCTTTAAGCTCCAACCCAAACCATTCTGTGATTTATTATTATTATTATTGCTATTATTGTTGTTGTTATTAAGCAATATTTATGCATATTTGACTGGATAACACTCAGCTTCTAAGCATGCTTAAATAATTATTCTGATTTCCAAA
Source organism: Scytalopus superciliaris (assembly GCA_013400415.1). Classification (NCBI taxonomy): domain Eukaryota; kingdom Metazoa; phylum Chordata; class Aves; order Passeriformes; family Rhinocryptidae; genus Scytalopus; species Scytalopus superciliaris. The sequence continues at coordinate 53,930 of VXBX01008166.1, read as the reverse complement.
AGCATACATGATTTTTAAAATTAAGTGAAATGTTTTTGCTGACCATCATAGTTAAAAATTTATGCAAATGCAAGTTTTAAATATAATACATTATAATTCCCTTATAAAGGTGCTAGTTCTTAAAATGCCATCATATTTATTTTATGTAAAGTTTAATTATGTCTTCATGATATTTATATTGATATTAATACTTATAGTGATGTGACCAAAATATGCACTGAGAGAAAATTTGAAAATTTTGATTAATGTAAGTAGACACAAGTCTGACAACATACATGAATGTCTTGGACTTTTACAACAGATTTGATCCAGTTAGAAAAACAGATCTAATTCTAATATATTAAATATTCTCAAGATTCATACTCTGTGCTTTAGACACATGGACATTCTCTTAGTTCCAAAATATGAAGTATTGTAAATATTACTGTACATGGATTTTATATCAAGGGGGGAAAAAAAAAAAAAAATCTAGGCCAGATCTTTTAACCTCAGAGCCCCTTACAAGAATTTTAAAACTCTGCTTAGACCCAGCTAAGTAACTTTTTCTCTTAATGATTCCTTGGTAACCTGACTAATCCTTTTACAACTTTTAAAGTGTTTGCATTAAGTTTAGATTTTATTTTCATCAGAATTCTTTGATCTTTCATTGTCCGCACTGACATCTTCATCTCAGTTTTCCTGCTGGCTCCCAGAAGCAAGCAGAGGTAGTGAGTGGCCTTAGCTGGACTGTCTGCTTCATTTCCTTAGTTGCTTTAGTGTGATTCTCCTGCAGTATAACACCTCTAAGGTCTGGGCACAAGCTCTGTGTGGTTTTTTTCACTTGGCCTACCTTCTTTGTGTTTGTTGCAGCAATTCACTCTGTGGCAACACCTTTCTAGTTTTGAAAAGACTCATTATTTCACCAGCTGAGAAAACAGCCCAGAACAGCTGATTAAGCAAAATTTCTAAGGAAATTCTACAGATAGCCAAGCAGTAGTCAGGAGTGATCAAGTTTTTCTGAGGGGAAAGATTCCTCAGGGCGTGTAAGTTTTTGCCTTTGCAGAAGTGGTGCTGCCATCACTGTCACTCACTGCCAGCTTAAGGGAACCTACTTCACTGTGTAACTTTGCCAGCTCCAGAGATAAGGCAAAGTGTTTTATACCATTGACGCAAAGCAGTAGAACTGTGTCCAGGAAAGGAGGTCATATTAATTACAAGAATAACTGGGAAACACTATAGATACAACTTACAAATTATTCCTGTCTATTCCTAAGCATCTCTGGGATTTTACAGTATACCTCAAATATAATCAATGACCAGCTTCCAATAAGGTGCTAATTACCATCTGCAAAATTTCTAGTAATGTGCCAGTGAGTTATTCACCAACTATGTATTCAAATATATTAGCTATCTTTTCTTTGTGGCGATGTAAATCACAGGGTATCTGCATCTACTATTTGAATAGCCTACAATGATGGACAGTCATGAAAGTCCATGAGAGTGAGTTTGCCCTTTAGAAACTAGCTGTTTCTCTGAAAAGACTGACATTTCTCTTTCTTACCGTATCATATACATGCAAAGTCATGCCAGGCAGTCTCAGAAAATCCTTTCTGTAGCTTGGATAGGCCTGCTCTCTTACCTGAAGTCTCTGAGTAATATTATGACCATCCTGAAAATCCAGGTGAATCCCACTTTTTTTTCTGAATTGTGATAGAGTTATCCAGCCAGAGGGAAGTGGATGCTGGTTAGACGCATGGCTCTCTGTGTTCTGTGTTGTTTGCTGTGTTGAATCATGCCCTAAACATTCCACACAGCAAGTAAAACTTCAATTTTATTTTTGCCCAAAAAATAATTATAGCCAAACCAAAATACCAGTGGTCTATTTGAAAAGAGAAGGTAAAGCAATAGCTGAGGAAGAGGGAAACACTATTGTCCGTCTTACAAATTTCAGAAAAACCCAGTTGAAAGCCTGAAGGGTCTCAATTAAGCAAACACAGTTCAGGAGCATCCTATCACCAAAGAGTAAAAAGAAAACAAACAAACTTTCCATCAGTCTTCTGCTTGAAAAGGCAGTATTTTTTTATCTTAGTGTATCACATCCTCCTTTACTGTTAATCAACATAGCTCTGGTGCATGAAGCAGATTATCTGCCTTCTATGTTAAAATAAATTACTAAGCTCTATGTCTTTCCACACCAGCCAAGGGTTTTTGTCTACTTATGTCTTTCCTGTGACTGATTTGATTTTTTTTATCCCCAGCATGAAATGAACCTTATGCTATAAAGCACAGAGAAAACAACATAGCTTCACGATGGCTTTTTTGCTTTGTATAGATGAAATATATAGTAACTACATGTGCTTGCCTTTTGACTTTGTTGGTGAATCACTATTAGCAACCAGCATGTTTCACAAGTAGAACTGCTCTTGGGATGCTTTCTATCATATCTTGATAATACCTTAACTAAACTTTTAAAAGTGAAATAATTTTATGTACACAATCCTTATATTACTAGGGATTTTGATGGAAATTTGTTGAATTTTGTCTGACCTGATTAAAAGATGTCATCTTGGCATCATCATGTGAACAATTACCAAAGAAAAGGAAGGTTACAGAAGGGGGGAAAAAAATAGTTAACTGAGAGATACAATAGGTCTAAAATTGCTGCAATAAATTCTCTATTATTTCCATTCAAAACAAAGTTCTGACTACATTTGTGGGAAATTTCTTTCTCTACAAAGTTAATTTGATTCAATCACTCTAGTTAGGTCTACAGTAACATATCCCACTCTTTTTATAATCTCTTCTTTTTCCAGTCATGTAAAATTTGTGTTTTCCACAGAACCCTTATGGCACAATAAATCCATCCATATGCCTAGCAGCTCCCTAGGAATTTTTTGCATCTGACTCGTCTAAAAATACTCAGTCTACTTTGTCTCAAGAAAGTTTTCATAGTTGTAGTAAGCTGTCAGCTTTCTGGACTAATTAATTCTGAGAGTATTTTTACTTAAGTTACTGTATGCTTACCACCCTTTATGGAATGCTAGAGCCCTGACTCTTAAACAGTAAGTAGTAACAGAAGAAAAGAGCTCACAGTTAATACAAGGCATGTGAAAACTTTTCTAGCTACTCATAGAAACTCTGTCCTTTTCTAGCACATAGGGAGCAAAAATGTATTTGATAAAATTGTTCTAATTTGAAATGCCAGAAGTTAGGCATCTGAATCCGTATCTGGGCATACACTGGTGATTCCTCCTCTCAAACTGATGACTACCTGCAGCTGCCACTGCTGCAATGACTTGGAGAGTCCAGGGGTTGTCTTTGCTCTTGACGGCTGACAACTCCTAAGAAGGAATTTAAGAGATCTGAATGCATAAGTTGGATATTTATCAGGTTTTAACACCCTAGAAATATCATACCAGACCTGGTTTAACACATGGACACACAGCCTTTTAGCAGAAGGTCTATCTGGACAGGGGCTGTTCTGTGCCTGAGACTTTGCATTGCGCAAGTTGTTGGAATACACAAACCCAAACGTTGGAAATAAATTGCTTGTGTTACTGCCCAGCAAACACAGAAGGAGGATGTTTGTGTTACAGACTGTGTTGCTCTACATCTTCAGGATTGTTTCTGCAGTTGCTGTGAAGCTGCTAGTGCATCATCATCAATGTGACAGCCTACAGCTTGGGCCAGCAGGGATGGTGGAATTAGTTATGTGCTCTAACTAACATCATTCTCCTCTCTTTTTCTTCCTCCATAAATGTGGAATCTGGAGAAAGGAGGAACACAGGGCACTGGTGTAAGATTGTTATTGGTTTCCTAGAGACTGTTTTAGTCTTTACTAAAAGCTGCTAAAAACTTTTTCTACATCTTTTTCAAGAAAGTGGTCACACTATTCTGAATGTTAAAAGTTTGTCTTACAGAACCTGCTTTATTTTCTGGTAAAAATCCTTAATATACTTTCCTGATGGAGAGGTGAGATGTGATAAGCAAAATGCATAATAAAGGCATGGAAAAGCAAATGTCTGGTGATTTTAACTATAAGAAGAGCAAAAAATAAAAAGAAAAAAATTACTTAAATATCTCAGTACAAAATGACTTAAAGATAGTAATAGAACAAACACTACTACTTAGAGGCATGGTCATGCCTGCCTGAAGATAGAAAGCACAGACAGACATAGTGCTACTGCATTTATGGTTTCTGTAAATGTGTTTTGAATGTCATTAGTATCTTCTTTCCGATGCCATTTTATGCACTGTAGTTGAATATAGTTAGGGGAATAACAGTCTGCTGACATTTTTGAGAATCTCAGGTGAGCACCAGTTAAACACTTACCAGAATATTACATGACATTCGAAAATTGGAGTGTTTTCCCAGGGTTTTAATCAGTGCTTGTTTGTTTTCTGCATACCTAAAGACAGTCATAAAGCTGTAGATAGCCTGGCTGCTTTCAGAGTGCTCTGTTAGAAAATCACAGCTCTTAACCTTATATGCCAGCTGTATTTCAGGAAACAACCAACCTCTGCTAAAATTACGAAGTAAATGAACAATGAACAGAATTAGAAATGATCCTGAGGGTGAAAAAAGTGTGAAAGCAAAATGCATTGACAAAATGAGCTGGAGTGGGAATGCAGCAGTCCAGCTTTCCTGTAATGCTCTCCTGGAGCAAAATCAGAGAAAAAGCAAAGTAAAAGACATTGGATTTGGGGGTGGGGTGGGGTGTTAAGTCGGTTTTAACAGACTATACTGTATTTCTTGACTTTATCAGAGACTTGAAGCAGAAGGTGAGATTACTTAAATGTTTCACTGAGAAATTCAATGTCAAAGTGTTGTTCTGCTGTAAAAGCAATAATAAAAAGGGGACATGATTTCTGAGATGAAAGTGAGAGAACTCCTTTGTATTTTTGATACTGTGTATGTATAATAGTAGAATGGAAAATCCTCAGTTCCAGTGCAGAATCTATATGTCCTGTAACCACTAGATTAAAAACAAAAACCAACCCCCCACCCCAAAAAAAAAAACAAACAAAAAAAAAAAAAAAAAAAAAAAAAAAAAAAAAAAAAAAAAAAAAAAAAAAAAAAAAACCAAAAAAAACTCCCACACAACCAAAAAAACCCACAACAAATAAACAAACAAACAAAAAAAGGCAAAAAAACCCCCCAAAACCCCCCCACCAAACAAACCACCAACCAATTAATCAAATCTATATATAAAATTATACATTCTACTGAGAACTGCCAGTGTGTCTGATTTGTGTGTATGCAATATNAAAAAAAAAAAAAAACAAAAACTCCCACACAACCAAAAAAACCCACAACAAATAAACAAACAAACAAAAAAAGGCAAAAAAACCCCCCAAAACCCCCCCACCAAACAAACCACCAACCAATTAATCAAATCTATATATAAAATTATACATTCTACTGAGAACTGCCAGTGTGTCTGATTTGTGTGTATGCAATATCCTTTGAGTGGTCAAGTTCTTGGCCAACCATGAAGAACAGTAGCTGAGTGTGTTCCACAAATTTTCATAATATTGCAGAGTAACTGATTCTGGAAGGGGCCTTTGGAGGTCATGTAGTCAATCTCCTTGCTCAAAGCAGGGCCAGCTTTGCAGTTGGGCTGAGTGTTTCCCAGACTGGAGATTTGGCAGCCTTTCTAGGTAGCCTGCTCCAACATGATCATCCCCACAGTTAAACTTCTGTTCTTTGTATCAAATAGGAATTTCCCTTGGTACAGCCTATATTCATTGACTGTTTTTTTCAGAGTAATACTTGGGATGAGCCTGGCTGGAAACTTTTGTTGTATTTCCAACATATAAATTGTGTATTCTGTTGATATATTATCTGCCAGTAAGATTTATAAACTGAAAGAGATTGGTTGATGGTAAGAGCTAAAAATGTTCTACTTATTTGAAGATAAATTCAGTAAATTGAATGAAAATATGTGGTTGAAGAAAAGCCACGTTGGTGGCAGGGCCACACTGCCTGAGTCAGACTGTATCCATTTTCAAGTTGCAGGTTGTTTTCAAAAGCAGATCTATTACAAGAAGTTTGCATGGAGGAAAGTCTAAACCCTTGTAGGAGGATATAGTCTTGCCTATGTGCTCACCTTTCACGGTCGTGCCTTCTTGAATTGTTTGCTAGTAAGATTTTCTACCTTTTCTTTGCTACTCTTGCATCTGTACTGTGGCATTTTCTTAATGAAGCCTGTTAGGCAGCTTTTGTTGCTCTCTGCATATATTTAAAAGCATCTTTCCAAGGCAATCTAATGGTGACCTAAGACCAAAGTTGTTGACCTAATTAATGCAATGTCCACAGTGAAAGGTTTGAGAAAAAAAAAAAAAGAGCTAATGACCCTTAAGATATGATCCACTTATAAACTTCTGTTTAATCCCCTGTTATTCCATTGTCTTAAAAACAAATGAAACAAAATGCAAAACTTGGAGTTTCAAGGGAGTTGCTAAATTTGTTGTATGAAAAGTTTGATAGTGAGACTGACTAAAATATATAAAACGTCTAGAGGAATTATGTCTACGTAAGGAAAATTTGTAAGTGCAGTATCTCTCCAAAAAGCATGTTATAGCTCTTGGGAATAGCAGCTCAAAAGCTGGTCATGTCTGCCATACTCAAGCCTAACAACCATCTACTTGGTGTCTTTAGGAATACCTAAAGGATGATTAGTATGTGAATATCCTTGTACAGTACCTTCCATGCAGTTCAGTGATAAGTCTCCTCCCAGACAACCCTTGAAAGAAAGGGTTCATATTGGAAATCTCTTCTCACTTATACAAGTGATTACACACTAGATACACTAAAGTCCTTTTAGAATTCAGCTGATGGCTGTGCAGTGCTGGTGATGTTAGTGGGCTTCAGTCATCCTTCCAGTGCACAATAAAGCACATGTGCACACCTAGGCACATTTACACATTTGAAACATGTCATATGTTATAACATGGCCATCTGCTAAAATAAATAAATGAATAAAGTAGTGCAACATTTGGGTAATTTTTGTGTTTCACAGACACAGTGTAACTGACTAAAAAGGGTATNCTGATATCTCCCCCTTAGCACAGAAACAGGCTTCAAGAATGTGACACAGAGGTTAAAATCCAGCTTAAGTATTTGGTACAGGGGTTATAAACTACTTTTTAAATGCAAAAGACTATAAAGCTATATAAAATTACATTAAAATCTACAACTATATTAAGGCTTATGGCAACAGGGAGTTCAGTGATATATTAACTTGATTCCCCAGAAAATACAAGTGCCTGGCAGTATGTGTTAAACGTACAGCAAACCACTGTCTTGAGATGCCATTTGGAAGATAAGCAGTGTCATTTGCCCTGCCCCTTGAAATCTACGTGTTCATGAAAACATGCTTTAAACAAATGCTTTCAGTTTCTTTTTCATTCTTTGATCATTGAAGTAATGATGTAAATGGCTCTAGGAAATCACAATATTATGAAGACTTCACAGCAAATTGTCAGTGACATTTGTGGTTTTTAAGAGTATTTGACTAATGATTTTGGACAGTGCTTTGCTCTGTCTTTAGTACCTAGGAATACTAGGGCTCAAACCTCCATGCTTCTTTATTTTGCTGTTCCAGAATATAACAATTTTACAAGCCTAAATTCCCATACTGTGCTGGCATGGGGGCCTTCTGCATTTCTCACTAACACTGCTTTACACATTCCACATGTCAGAAACATGAATAAGTTTGGTACAAATACTGAGGACAGAATATTCTGATCTGTGAAAGCATCTGAACACATACTAGGGGTTTACTGAAGTTAGCAAGAGTTAAATACATGTTTAAATGTTAACCAAGAAAATATTGGTCCTTGCTGAACTGGGAGCTCCCTGGTTAAAGGAATAGATTATACCCAACCCTCTGAGAGTATTTCTCTGTGGTATAACACTCCTTGCTTTGAAGAAATAATATGTAAGATATGATCTCAGTGCCTCACAGACGTCTTCTAAGCCATATATATGTCTATCTTTAAAGCAAAAACTTTCCTCTTCAGATTTTAATAAGCTTACCAATGGCTGAAGTAACAAAATGAGAAAGAAAGAGACTGAAATTGTGTTCTTTTAACATCCATTGATAAAAATGTTAATTTCATCCTTTTTTCCCCTATATTTTCCTAGAATTGATTTTAATGCTAAAGAAATACAAGTATTGCCTCTTTTATGAGTTTGTCATTAATGCACTGTTTTGCAGTCTACATTTCTAAGTAGAAAACCGTTCCCAAACTGTTAAGTATGAGTTTAAGTAAAGTCTGTTCTATAGATTCTTTACGTCTCGGGTTAAAAAAAAAAGATGAAGTAATCTGCCTTTGCAAATACAGGATGTTTATCAAAACGCTTTGCTTCTTGCTTAGAATATTGCTTTGTTCTGACCACTAGGTGGTGCAAATGCCTGCCGGTATATTTGTCTGCTTGGGAATGTTGACAACAGTTATAAATACCATTTTTCTGACCAACAGATATTTCCCGGACTGATTCTCTCGGACATTAAGCCTGCCAAAAGAATGAAGTTCAAGACAGTCTGCTATTTGCTTGTTCAGCTCATGCACTGTCGTAAGATGTTCAAAGCGGAGATCCCTTTCTCCAATGTCATGACGTGTGAGGATGATGATAAGGTAATCCATGTGGGTCATGTGCACTCGTTGGGCATCAGGTCTAGGGCTGTATCAAGCAGATCTGCTTTGAGAACATATGTGGCAATGTTACCAACTGACAGAGAAGTTTCTGGTGTTCCTGCTGGAGCTAGAACTATCTAATGCTCACTGTAAATACAAGACTTAAAAAGGCCTCAAATTTGAAGCACCTCTTAGAAAAGCCAGCACAAGTGGTTTATGTGATTTCTATTACAGGCTTCCTTCACATAAATTAGAGTTTCTGAGGCTTTCCCCCATCATTTTAAAGAGATATTCTTTTGTATCTTTTGTCCATCACAGTCTGAAGCTGATGGTGGCAACTACAAAACAACTGAGTAATTTTGCATCTCTAAATGGTTCTCTAAAAAATAAAAGGCAACTGATTAGCCAAAAACCCTCTTAGTCCCTAACACAAATCCTAAACATAGAAATCCCTAATACAAATACAAATTCCGCTTTCTTGGATGCCTTGTAATGCCATAAATCAAAATTGCTTTACGTACTAGTAGCCTGGTTTACTTCCTTTTCTGGAAGTAAATTTATGGACAAAAAAGCTTTAGAATTGCTTGGTCCATGTTCTTTGCCAGCAGGTGGCAATATTACATAGTCACTCTGGTGGCACAAGTGTGCTCTGGAATCAGTATTTCAGCTTGACTGATTGCTCCACCTTATTTGAGGGGGTTTCTGTTTCTTTATTTGAGGTTTTTTGTTGTTGTTATTTTTGTTTAATCATGTACGTTTATTGAAGATTCAGTTTAAATCTTACTTTCAGAAAGCATTCTGAATTTCATATTTTGGGTTTTATATGTGCTTGTGTTTCTTCTTCAGGAGAAGGGCAGAAAAGTCCATTAGTGTCTTTAAAACATTGTTTCAGTGAAGACTTTCAGAAACTCCAGATTTTATTTTGAAACTGGCCATGTACAAGGCTTTCCAATTGTGAATTAGTACTGTCTTTGAATATTTTAAAAAAGTGACCCACACATTCTTTGAAGCATATGCAATACTTGCATTGTGACTTGTGTATATGTATGTATAAATATGTTAATATACACAGAAAATACCCATATGGGTTTGCTAGGGATCTAATGAAATTTTTTTCTTGTCAGAACATTTGCAGTGAAGTTCTCTGATGCTGCTATTAACTGAAACAGTTGTTCTGAGCTTTTGTAACTTTTATGTAACACTTATAATGGATTTATATTATATGATATTAATATAAATGCACCCTGTTGCAATGCAAGGTTTCTTCAGAACTTTCAATTCTCAAATCATGTAAATCTTATAAAACAAGTGGGGCTTTAAAGGCTTTGAAGCCTGTACATTTCTGAGAAATACAAATACTGCCTTGATCACATGTAAGACCTATTGTAAGTCTACTGTGTGAAATAATTATAGAGATAAAAATAAGAGCCAGAGAGGAAATCCATGTAAGACTCAGCTATTTTGATAAAGAACAGTCACTTTAACCCTACTTCAAAATGGCAAAAGAGATAATATAGTTTATTCCATATGTCAGAATAACAGCCATCATCTGCCCTCATTCCAGGCTTTAAAGAACAGAAACATTTTAAAATGCTATTTTGCTCACCCCTGTTGTTATACTGTTAAATTTGAGTTGTACATCTTCAGGGATTTTCTACACCTCAAATTATAACAACAGGAGTGAGCAAAATAGCATTTAAAAAATATCCCTGAAGATGTACTTTCTGCTGCATCTTATGCAATACATGTGCTAACTAATTATTGTTTCTGAGGAGCAAAATTGTGTATTCCTGACAATATCCTTGAAAGTATTCAGTTCCTTACAAGCTAGTGGGACAAATGTCTTCTGCAAGTGAACAAATTAATCTCTCTTTAGGAAAATTGAGAATAGCTGTTTGGTTGGCAATTGGAGATTTCAATTATTGCTAGCTGTACCCAGAAGATCAAAATTGAAAGCTCTAGTCCATGGATGTTCCCAAGATTATTTTTCATGTTGAAACAAATAGTTCTTACACCACAGACAGTTATCCAAGTAATGGGACCTGATAGTTTGAAGAAAAATGTTTCAAGTCACCTCGTTATTTTTACTGCTGGTATAACCATATAACCATCAAAGCAAGACTTTAAAAGTTACTTTATCTTTGCTAAGATCCATTTTTCTTTATGATCAGAAAGCTAAGGTGCCAGTCAGTAGATAACCTTTCCCACTGATCATAAGTATTCAGGTATAATATACATATAACATAAGCTTTGTAAGCTAATGAACTACTGTAGTCCGCAGTTTGTTCACTGTTGAGGATTTCATAAGAACTTCTTGTGGACTCAGACAGCAAATGGTCGTTCCTGAAGGACTACTTAAATATCAATCATCACCTTTTTTACTATCTGGTTTAAAAGGGTATTTTGTAGTATAGCCTTTAAAGAGTGGTCTATTAAGTACTGACTGCTCTGAAGAGAGAAATTTTGTTTGCTTCTTTAGCATCTCGCTGACAGACTCTACTGATTATATTCTGAGCAGACTTATCAATTCCATTATGCTTCTAATTTATTCAGAGGACTGAATTTGGACCAAGGGTTGGACTTGATGATCTGGGAGGTCTTTTCCAACCTGATCAATTCTATGATTCTATGATTCTATGATAGTTGTCTTGAACTCTGCAAATGTTAGATAAAAAAGGTATTGCTTTAATTTTATAGAAATAGTAGAACTTGCCTGAGCTTGGTTGTCAAAACTGTTCTGGGAAGTAAGGCTTTATCCCTGTCTAGTCATATAAGTACAGATCTACCCATAATGGTTTAGATTACAGTGACTTCAACTGAGGGTTGCCACCAGTGTGGCTGAGATGCTGCTCACCATCTCCTGAGTGCTCCCTGTGAAAAGCAAGACAGCTTGTCTAAAATTCCTTTCAGATATGCTCTGTGATAAATCTTTTCCACTGAAAGGGACTATGAGTGATCACCTTGTCAGTCGTGCTGTCTCAGCCATGAAGGAGCCAGTTAGGCACAGATTAGCTCTGATAGTTTGCTGGATTGCTCCATCTGGATCTACAAGTGCACGTGAGGCATACTCAAGAGGTCTTAACAAGAAAGCCACTTGTGTGAGTTAAAGACAGAAACACTTGAGATTTCAGACCCTCTGAAGTCACACGTGGTCATTGTGTAAGTGGGTTAGGAAAAGTATCTTTTCAAAATATGGGGACAGCAAGACTTTCCTTGTGTCATGAAGAGCCTGATTATATTGTCTTCTAGATGTCCAGAGTTTCATGTTTTCCATCAAGAAATTAAAAACTGCAGAGTAAAGTCACATTGATTGGGAACGAACTGATTATTTCCTCGGTGGCAGAGAAGTGTCAGGGCAGTATGAGATGAGAATTTCTGGATTAAAATCCTGGAATGCTGTGAGAAGTTTCTAATTGATTTGAATGAAATCGGAATTTCAGCCAAGGAGATGGCATTCACATGGAGATAAGATCTCTGTCTTTTGTAGTTGCTCCTTTTAATGAACTCCTCATCCTGAGCGTGAGCTTGAGGTAACGTGCACAGCAATGAAAAATTTCAATGCTTACAAAACCTGTGCTTCTTTCTTCATCTCTGCTACAGAGGAGAGCATTAAGGACAGCCTCTGAAAAACTCAGGAATCGTTCCTCTTTTTCTACCAATGTTGTATACAACACTCCAGGAACTCGAGTAAACAGATACATCAGCCGCTTGATAGAGGCCCGGCAAACTGAGTCTGAGATGGCTGACTTAAACTTCATCACCCTGAAGTATAAGCAAATTGAGCGTGAAAATAAAGTAAGAGAGTTTTAAGTTATTTTTACTGATTTCACTGACCATGAACTAACTAGCACTGGGCGTTTGTTTATTTTTATACAGTATTTAAATTCTACTCACTCTCTTTAAATACTCCACTGGACTGTCAGTTAAGAGAAGTCTCTGCCTTCCATGGAAATGCTTGAAGGGGATAAAAAGAAAGATCAGTATCATCCTACTTACCAAGATCCTACTCCATTATGTTACATTTCCTGTGTTTTGGACTTTCTTTTGCTTCTCCACACTGCCTGACCTGAGTCACCTGTTTAATGCTGTCTCATGGCAGTGTGACTGGCTACTCACTCATGTGCTCTGCGGAAGTGTTAATGACAGGAGGATGCTTCCCTCTGCTTAGGTAGCTTGATAACTATTAATCCCATCAATTCCAGAAAATACAAAAAAAAAAACAAACAAACTTAAATCTCTGGGCAAGGTTGTGTTCTTGTATCACTGTGAATGTGCTGAAAGCAGTGGATTAATTCCAGATTTGTAAGCATGCATATATGCTAACAATTGTTCCTGCCTTGTAGGGGGGTTGTTTGTAGATACAAATTGTTTGCATTTACAGCCTTTAGTTTATGTGTTTGAAAAAGCAAAAGTGTTACAGTTTTGGATTAATTTGGCAGTAGCATTTATTTTTCTACCGTAAGTCACTTTATAGTCTAAGATTTCATGTCACTACTGCTTCAAGTCAGAAGGTTATCTACTATATTGGATCCAATTTTTTAAAGTTTTGAGCATAGGACTTTGATTTTGAGTTTCCAGGTTACTTTATTATCTAATTATAACTGTTCTCTTTCAAATTAAGAAGGTCTTTTGGTATAAGTGAGAATGAACTTTGGATCTTTCTGAGAAAACACATGCTTCTACCCCTAGAAAGTGTTCTCTTGTGAAGTCTGTAGCTTTAGTGGAGTCGGAGACAGTAGCTGCTCAAAACTGAGCCCATCTATCTCATTTGCAGCTGCCTCCAAGTGCACCCATTAGTGTCCTGCCCTGAGCAGCTCAGGTGACAGGACTTCTTGAAGGCAGCCCCAAGGGGTGTTTGGCCTTGTTTTGTGATGAGTAAGTAAAGAAGAGGAAGGGCCACCTTTTTCTGGTTAAAAATGTCTAAATTATTTTTCACTAAAAGATAAACTGATACCTGAGCCTAACCCAGTTTTGACCTGTCACAGAGTAAAATAAAAGTCTTTAAGGAAAGTGTTGTGTAGAGTTGCCTCATCTGTTTTTCGTTTGGTTGTGGGTTGTTTGTTGGGGTTTTTTTCATGTGAATTAAGCCAAGATTATTTGTATGTTTGTAAACTAAGTAGGAGCTTGTTTTATTTTAGGCTACAGTTCTTTCTTACTGAGAAGGGACAAGTATGGCTGTCTGGGTGTATATAAAATACCTACTGTCTTAATTTCTTTATTTCTTTAACAGTACCACCAGCTTCAGGATGAGTACTTCACCAGTGCTGTAGTTCTCTCACTAATTCTAGCTGCCTTATTTGGCCTTGTCTACCTTCTAATAATACCACAGTAAGTTTCTGTCTTTTGCCATTATAAATCAAAGTGGATCATCTTCAGAGATCCTGCACAAAACATTGAAGTCTTTGGAACAGGAATACACACCTAGGTTGGCATCTTCTCACACAGGAGACTCTCTGCTAGTATGTCATCAGTCTAATCTCTTTCCATCTATTTTTCTGAATGAGACAATTTCCACCATCATTTATTTATTTATTTATGTTGGTAGAAGGAAAAAATACATTTCAGTGATTATTTAAACTTTCCATGTTTATTTCTAACTTACTTAAAGCATTTCTATGCTACAAACAAAGGTGTTACTGCAGCTTTTTTAAATGTGGTTTTGCTGACTGGATGAAGTACTTCAGGTATTGATAGCAACAGAGATAAAATATACAGAGTTTAATGGGAACTAAGTACTGAAGTGTTCATCTAGCTCTTCAACTTGAATTTATAGCCCTCCTTGAGGATTTTGGTATTAGTGCTATCACTGCATAAACTACCTAGTGGGTAGTTTGGCCACGCACACAAAATTTGCAATCAGACCTTGACTTCACTAAGGCAGACATAACCAAATGCTCATGACAAATTTGGGGGGTGCCTATTGTTGCATGATATTGTTTAGTGATTACTTCAGAATTTGCCAATTCTATGTGATTGCTTACTAAATAAAAAATAATTAGACTTCACTGTCAAGTCTAGAGGTTATAATAAGTAGATAAAATTATGTTTAAGGTATAAAAATTATTAGCAATAAGCTTTTTTAGATTAGACTATAGAAACATTAAAAAAAAACTTTACTTAATTTTACTAATTATTAGTATTCCAATGGCAATAGAACTAGCTACAGGTAATAAAAATCCCGTGTAAAATTCTGGTCTTTTCTATTCAAAAATCCCCAGTCAGAATAATACTTTTACATTCTATTGTTTCTAATTGAAAGGTTGAGAAAAACCTTTTTTGTTTACATCATCATCACCATCATGATTTGTTATATAATACCTTTCATCTGAAGAATTCAGTCACTGACAAAAATCATCATTTACATTATCATTTCCAGACTAATGACTCTGCTGACTAATTGGAGCATAGTTAAGAAGTCTTTCACCTTCTTCTGCAGTAAACTACAGTTGCAGTGCACAGCAATTTTGAAAAAGGAGAAACAAAGTGTGTTACTATAGTTGAAACTAGAATGAATTTCCAAGAATCACATGGTAATCTTTCCAAAAGGTAGTCACTTTAAAAAGAGTTGGACAGATTCAGTTTAAGCCCTGATCTGACAGACACACAAGTGCCAGCAGAATATCACCACTGAAGGTCACGAAGATGGACTGGGTTAGTTAGGAAAGCCATGCACTGAATGCCCCTAAGTTCTTTCTTCCAGTGTCTACTGTTGGTGGCTTCATTGCTAGTCTTCTGGGGTTCTTCCCTCCCTGTGACACAGATGCAACCATGAGCTAAATTAAAACTTTGGAAGTATAGGAAAATTTCCCCTCTCCCCAGAACTTGGAGCTTTAAGCTGCTCTTTAGATTGCCAAAGCAATTATGACAAAAGAATGCCAAAGCCAAGACAAGACTTGTAATATGTTACCCTAATGGAAGAAGTGATGTATCACAATATTTCAAGGAGGAGGTTCAAAATCTAGACAAGAAAATGCTACATGATAGCCTGTTGCTGCACAAATACACAGAAAGCAATGGGCTTGACATTTTCACAATTCCTATCATCATCTGAGCAAAACAGCTTCCCAGCTAAACACATATTTTATATCCCCAGATGGAGTTGTTGAAAGTAAGGCTATGTTCCTGTCAACCTAATCTGTCCAATTATGGAGGCACACATGCAGTGTAGACACTAAAAGCTCTAGTGATGAACCTTTTTGATGTCATACTGTGTTTATTTTTTGAAAAACCAAAATGTCTGTCAAGGTCCCACTCAACACTAATGTCAGTCGTTGGTTTTTTCTGCCTTGAAAGATGTCATTGCAGTCATGTCCCCTGCATTCTTTTCTATCATATTACCATCCTGAATGCAAGTGAATTCTCTAAAAGCATGAGAGCCTGCAATCTGTTAATATTTGTATTCAGAATCCACACTGACAGCACCAGAGTCACCTCCCCATTCTGGATACACATACTACACCACAGAATTTTCCTTGTTCCTGCATCAGTAGGAATTGTTACATGACTTTGAAATCAAAGTCAAATAGTTAGAAATTCTGCAGGAGAATTGCACACTCCTGCTGTTAGGAACTCTGTATAACCAATCTTTACCCAGTAATTGTCAAGTGTGCAGATACATATATGCCTGGAGCCACAGCTCACATCTTCTGGACTGGCTGGTTTGTTCTCACAAGTTAGTAGAGAAGGTGTGAAGATCATGTTATGCTGCTGTCATACAGCCCTGGTTCCATGGCTGGCATGGGGCCAGGTTGTCCCTGAGCATAAATCAAATGCATCAGGACTGGTGGACTTATTTTTATCAGATTGCTCACATTCATAAGGCACTTTTCCAATAACAGAATTTTTCTGGAGGAGGAAAGTTCTTGGTTGCACACCTCTTTTCATGAATAACTATTTCACTATTTTCATGAAGCCTGTTTTGGCAGATCAGGAGAGAGATTTAGAATTAAAAAAATATTATAGCATCTTTGTGAAGGATAAGATTTGTCTAACCTTTGAGGAAGACTCAAAAGGATGGAGTTGTTCTGTTTCATTAGAAGGCAGTCTGGTCAGATTTTATTTGGCTTGATAACTGACTGAGTTGAATAACCTCTGATTTCTGAATATTTGAGAAAGAGAGATTAGAAGGAAAAAGCATCTGGTAAATGTTACACAGCTGCCAAGGCCAAGTAATTGGGTTATACACTCCCCTTACGAGAGTCATCATGCTGAATATTCTGCATTAGCCTACAATTAGAAAGTGTCTCTCCTGATACACCATACATTTGGATTTTTGAGGTGCTTTGATCTCCTTGATTAGGTCAGAGTGGGGACCATATACAAGAGCATTTACTAATGACTTCAGAGCAGTGGACTTAACTATTAAATTTCCTCTGCCATGCTTAGTATTACAGCAAGGTTGGGGAGGTGATTCTACGTCATTCATTTAAAATGCCATTTGAGAAGGACCCCAATCAGCAGTGGTTCTCATCTTCTACTGAGCTGCATTGCATTACTTCTATTGTGTTTTGCTTCTAGGAGTACCGTAGTTCTTGTTCTCCTGGTGTTCTGCATATGCTTCCTAGTGGCTTGTATTATGTACCTACATGTCACACGAGTACAAGTAAGTGATTAAAGATTTTATGACTGTTCTTCATTTTAGTAGCCATGCTATGTTTTTCCTTTAGAATATGAAGCCACCAGTAAATGTTACTCAGATTCACAGAGGCTGAAATCTATGTGCTTTTCAAGTTCATTGCTAAGGAATGTATTAGGCACTTCTAAAACAAAGGTGGATCACCTGAAAGTAGAGTTTACATGAGTAATCCTTTCAGCAGTGTAGCATTTAGTGCCATTAATTCAATGCTTTCTGTCTTTTTAGCTGCATCTTCCCTTAATGCTTACCACTGTATCGAATAGTTGCAGTGTTCAGGTAAACAACTGCTTTAATCTGACTTTTCCTTCTTTCTTACTACAGAGCACACTAGTTCTCCCTTCCATTCCAAATGATATGTGGGTGTAAAGTCCTGCTAACTTCCCTTCTGTTTTCAAAATTTTTCCTGCCAAAGCAGCAGCTGTTTTGATGGTAAAGCACAATGGTTTGCACACACAATCCTTGGCCTTTTCAAAACCTTTAGTAATGATTAATTCTCCTGCATTATATTTTCACAACAGTAATGATGCAGAAGGACATTTGGTTGCTTTGGGAGAGAACTAAGTCTGCCACATCAGAATAAAGCATCTACAGGCTAATTTTCTGATGAAAGAAAACTGTAGTGGATTAGTCTAAATTTAGTCTTTTCTGACAAATACCAGGAGAAAACACCTACACAGTTAATCAGCTTTGCCGATTAGCACACACTAATTTTAGTTTTTAAAAAATATGTCCTTTGGCAGGATAAAAGTAATTGTTTTCATGGAAAATTAAATAGTATATTAGCAGAGTATCAGGTACAGAGTAGAACCCTATTTATAAACTTGCACAATTATTTGGGAGTAATTTTCATGATCTCTTTTGTTTCATTAAGGAAGTGTAGTTTATCATCTGTATAGATGGTAGAAACACAGATGAAGTTTGTAGGAAATTACTGCTCTTTATACTGTTTCTCCAGGGCTCATTCAAACTTCATATGTGTTCCATCTGTTTTGTCAGTCAACAGAATTTGTATTTATTCCAGATTCCTCTATAGATTCGGTACCTTACAGGATCAAGTCCAGCATTAGAAAAATGAAGAAATATAAAACATCAGAATATCACAGTTTAAAATTTTATGGCGAAAATTTGTCTTATATAATAAATAAAATATAATGAATATGCTATGTATAATGGATATAGGATTGTAAACCAATCATTCCCCTGTTTTAATCTATCACTTATTTGCTCTTTCACACTGGACAAGTGACTCAGCTTCTCCATGCTTTAGCATCAAATGCTTCACTCATAAAACCACCGTGATAATGTTTTACTGTAGCAGTTACCTAGCATTTTGGGGATCTGACAGTACTTATTTAGTTAATAAAAATTCCACAAATGAAAGAAAACAAAGAAAATGAAGCCCAAAATTCTATGCTATCATAAAAGAACAGATGTAATCTTAGAATGACTTGAAGTATAAATCTTGTCAGTGTCAGAATTTTAATTCAGACATGTCTCATACCTTCTCTCTTAAGGGTTTCTTATCCTTTTTAACACAATAGTCTAGCATGTCAACACATAGAACATGCATGTGCCACACAGATCAAAAAAATTTTGCAGGGTGTAAGGACACGTAGTTTTGTAAACTGTGTGTTGTTTTTTTCACTGTTATCAATCCAACATTATGTTCAAACTCGCTTTAACAAGCAGTAGACAATTTATTTAATTGCAAACTGAATTAATGGAATAACTATATTTCCTTCAAACAAACTTAATTTGGTTTTTATTTATATGGATAAAACCACACATTCCAACCCATGTATGTATAGGGTTTTGTCTAGTTGGACAATTTGATGGGTAAAATGCCATTGGGATTATCACATTCAGAGCCACCAATTTTATAAAATATGTCTTAGTTAATATTTAGCTATAGCAGTGTGTTGTTAGATAGTTTTGATGAAGTGTGCTAGTTTTGAAAATATGTATAATGGTGTGTTAAAATAGTTCCTTCTTGTACTTTGTAAAATCCCTGCACAGAGGAAGATGAAGGTGCCTTAGTGTAAACATTAGATGCTTTTTCTCCACTATTCCTCAATCACATTGTAACTTGCCAACAATGACAACTTAGAATAAAACTTCAGTTTTTGTGTGATGCAGTCAGGTTGCTTTATTTAACAAGTAGGGGCTACAACTAGCCTCATGAAAAGCCACTCAGAACTGTGTCTTTGTGGACTTGGACATCGTGACACATAGCAGTTTATGGTTGAACTCTGCCTGGAAACTAGTAACAAGTGGGGTACCACAGGCATTTACCCTGAATCCTGTCCTGCCAGACATTTTTATCAACAACCTGGAGAAGGACATGGAGTATATTCATGCCAAGTGATTCCAGTTTCAGGAGAACAGCTGGCAGGATAACCACTGAGAGTATCCTAGATAGGCTGACAGAAATACTATGAAATACAGCATGGGTAAATGCAAAGTACAGGCCCTGAGAAGAAAGACCCTCCTTCAATGACAGAGGCTGGGGAGTGACCAGCTTGGCAAAAAAGGCCCCAGGACAGTACTTTTGGGCCTCTTGAGGTCCCTTCCAACCTGAAATGTATGATAGTGGTGAATAAATGCAGAAATAGTCTGTCATTTTTCATAATGTAATTTTGGACACTGCTGTATCTTTTCCCTTGAGACACAGTTTTTCAGTCTCAGATTCTTACAATCTGAGATATTTTTTCTACAATATGCTCACTGTTTTATTAAGTGTGATATACCTTGGGTATCTTAATATACTTTATTGATGCTTAAACTGGTTTCTGGTGTAGCTAATTAACTCTGGTTCATAATACAAATCTATTATCAATACTGTGTTGGTAGTTCCACACCTACACTTATGTGGACTTAACCCATACTGAAGCCAGAATGTATTTGCAGATCATACAAGGGGGTCTTGTTTGTTTTTGTTTGTTTGTTTGTTTGTTTGTTTGTTTTGGAGGGGTTATATTATCTTGTGTCACAGCCCAAACAAAGTTGATTCACCTCTAACTACTTCAACTTTTAATTCATGGTCACATATACAGGGGAAATGTCTCTGCATATATGAAAGGAAGTGGAGGCATTTCAATACATGATTTCTGTTGTACCAAGGCTACAGTAGCCCCTCTCTATGAGTACTTTGCTGCCGGCTGGAGGATATGCTTTTGATATTGGTAATACCCATGAAGTGAACAGCTTTTCTTCAAGACTAGTGATTTTCATCCAAAAAAATCAGGTGTTTGCTTCCTCCATTGGACCTTAAGTCAAATTCAACCTTGATAAATCTGACCCCCTTCCTTTTAAAGAACACAGGATTGTCCCCACTTTAAATTCTGATTGCTTCTGGGAGTTAATTCTTGACCCTTGAAGTCACTAGGAGAACTCCTGTGGTCTGAAACATATATCATGGATCCAGTATATAACAGATGTCCCACACATTCGTAGTGCAAGGGGAAAGGAATGAAAGCAGCTTTACCTGAAAGCAGAATAGATCAGTATGACTGGAGCAAGGCTGACAGACTTAACCTTTCTCTCTCACATTCTATCATGAGCTTCACAGCAGCAAGAACTTCACACATTTAAAAGTGTGATAGATGGAATCAGGGTTAAAATGGAGGTTCACAAGGCTCCATTTCACCAGATATTTTTATTCTCTACTGCTCTTTCTAACAAATTCAATATTTTTAATGAGCCTTTGTAATTAAAACTACCCTGGCATTTAACATGACTTATAACAGAAGACACAAATACCACTCCAAAATTCTATGCTATCACAGTGTGTTCTCTTGGAACACAATTTGGAACTGATAATTTGCAAGGCAAGAGCTGCTTTGGGTATTTTTCCCATGAGAGCAAAATGAAAATGCCATCCTAATTTACTATTTGCATCATGAGTAGACATACTACTAAACTTTCTAATGGTTTTAATTATAGTGAGAAAATAATGTATAGTAATAATAATTTCACATTTATTATCCCCAAAAGTGCAATTACCATTAAAACACATCTACACAATAGTAACTACATAACAGTTATTACACAACAATATTTGCAACTTCATAATTTGCTGTGCAAGCAAAATTTCCATATCCCTTATTCACTTCTCTTTATAGACTGCTAAAAAAATATCAGCCCAGCTTTAAAATATTTTGAAATACTTATCTATTTTTTTTCTTCCTTAGTGTTTTCCAGGGTGCCTGACAATACAAATTCGTACCATTTTGTGTATTTTTATTGTGATCTTAATATACTCCGTGGCTCAAGGATGTGTGGTGAGTATTTAAATCAAGTATCACTTAACTTAGCATTCTGTTTGAAGAACAACCTGCTACAGGTCCATTAAACACATACCATATTCTCATCTGGTGAATTCCTGCTGTCTTTATTATTCATACTTGCAGAGCATGGTTCTTCAAAATTAAATCCCTCTGCTGTAATTTGAACTTCAAATTTTCCCTGAGACAAGGTGTTGAATTAGGAATGGTAAAGCAATTAGCAAATTGCACAGATCATACCTAGTCATCACCTACAGAAATTGGTATATCAAAATTTAATATCATATAGTCTGCCTATGTCATGTACTTTATGGGAAAACTGGTTTTAAATGTTCAACTTGCTTACTGGTTCAATGGCTAATATTTTGTGACAGACAAGGCATGGTGTCAAAACGAGACTACTGTTTCTATGTGGAAACTTATAAAACATATTTTTGTGTAATAGCAGGGGGATATTTTTAGTCCCAGCAGATCAGAAAAGATAAAGAGATCTTAAAGTATGGACAGTTTTGTATAAGAAGAGGTGCTTACACTGTGCCACTGACATGATCCATTCATATCTAATATCTAAAAAGCTTCTGTTGTATGAAGTGAACTTGCTCAATAGTTCTGAAAATTGAGCTTCCTTTACTGTAGATTAGCAGCTAGTTCTAAGTGGTGTTCAAATGGTATTTAAACTTCCACCAAAGTATTTGCCATTCAGTTGCCTTGCCAAATACCAAGCAGCCAATTTCAGCATTGTGGCTGCTAATGGCAATGAATGAAACATGTTAGGCTACTCAAAGGAAAGAATCCATACAGAGGAGAGCACACTAAAAACAACTAGAAATGCTCAGAAGGCAGATGTTTCAAATCACACCTCTCTGTGGGAATTAGACCATTTAGAAGACAGTGCTGAGATGCCAAGCCCCTAATTTTGTATTTTGTGTATTCACTTGTCCCTGGACCTGCCCTGAGAACGTATACCAAGCTTATCCCCATGAACTGAATGGGCAGCGGATCTCTTTTCTGCACATTCCAATGTCCTGAGAGGAGCCAAGAATTACTGATGTTGAGACATTCCTGGGAATTCCTGAACATCAGCTGTGTTAGTAACACACAGCCTGAATAGTACCCAGCATATATCTGGTTCTTAGTGTGGACATAAGCCCAAAATGCATGGAGTTGTGCAGTGCCTCCAGGCTAGCTTCTCAGCAAGTTCTGTATATCTGACTTTGGGATTGAGATTAATGTTATGACAGCTGAAATCTTTGTGAATCAGCCTCCACAGAGCTGACACTTTGACCTAATGAAACAAGCACCATCATTGCCACTTAAAGATGGGGAAAATGAGAAACCGACATCGTAAGCCCTGAAGCAATGTTAAACAGTGGAAGAATACAGATTAGGATTCAGAAGTTCTGACCTCCAACAAGGCAGTGATCCTTCAGTTATGATTTAAAATAGGTCACAAATATAACTTTATCCTTTCCTGAACAAAAATAACCTGTAACTGAAAGTGGAATGTTTCATCCATAGAAATTATTGACTCCTGCAAAGTAATGCTGCTAGAATTCTCATCTGTCGGAGGAGCGAGGTGTTGAGGTTTCACTGGTGGTTGAACAGTGAAAGACGGTGAACAGATGGTGTTTTCCTGGGTGGAATGTTGATCTTTGATGAAGCCCTCATGCCTGTGTATGTTTTTGGATGAGTTTAGTATGAAGAGCATTTTTAAGGATATTGAACAAAATCACATTAAAGGGATTTTTCACTTCACTCTTTCATTTCATGATGTTAGCCATTATGGGTTTAAATCACATTTTATTTATTATGTCTCATATTTTTAATTTCCTACAACCCCTTATAAAATACATTGCTTAATCACCCTTCAGGTTGTCAGTTACTTTACAGCATGCTATAATATTTCATTGACAGTAGTTAGGATGAAATAAAAAGGTCTTATACTTCAAAAGAGAAGCTTAAATACAGGGCAGGGCTTATGTGGCAGTGCCTGTTAAAATCAATTCCACACTACCATCCCACTCTCCCCACTTATACTAACTCTTATCCTTTTCCTTCGTTAGGGGTGAAGGTTGGACTGCAGTTAAAACTGGAGCTCTAGGGACTTGCACTATTTGCCAGAAATTCCTCTCTTCCTTGGGTAACAGCTCCGAGATGTGTACATGACATTGCCTTTAGAAAAAGCAGGTTAAATTTCCCCAAATTTCCCTTAAGAAATGCACTTAAACATTTTTTTTTTATTTCCAAGTCTAGGGAGAAAATAGAACTCCTTGGATAATTGAAATGGCAGGGATAATTAAAGATGAGCCTTTGTATTTGAATAATATGTGACAGCAAAAGTAGCTCTGAGGTGGAGAAAAGATATTATTCATATTTAGTTTCTCACTCAATGATTAAAATATGTTTTATTTTGTATTTAAGTAATTGAAATTTGTATGACTTACGTAGTCAGTAAAACAAACACATTTATTTCTGTGCTCTGTGCAAGATCTTTTTTCACCTGCATGGCCACACTAAATGTTAACTGCAGTTGCTTAATTTTGCAGGAATATGCTGGCGTGAGAATCTCTCGGTTTTGAGCACTGAGAGAGAAACTAAGCCCAAGCTTCAATTGTTTGCCCTTATTGGCATCTAACGAACAGATTTTATCTCTCCCCTAAAATTCAGTGAAGCATTGAAGGAAAAGGAGATTTTAATACAGCATTGAGCTGGGTGGGAACTCCATGGCCACATTTTTGCAATTAGAAATGAACTACAGTCAGCCTCCATAGCACTTGCATTTCTGTTTCTTTTGTATTTAACTTTCTCCCCTTCTCGCCTCTCCTGTCTTTTCCAGGTTGGCTGCATGCCTTGGGTTTGGAATACCAATTCCAGCAGCTCAATAGTTATAATTTCTCCTGGTGGAACAAATAAAACAATGAATGAACTTCCATGTGACACAGCCCACTATGCTTTCCTTTCCTGTGTAGTGGGGACTCTCACCTTGGCAATATTTCTACGTGTATCTTCCTTGCCAAAAATGATTCTCCTGCTTTTTGTTACAATTTTGTACATAGTTATTCTGGAACTCAGCGGTTACAGAAAAGCATTGGGGTAGGTATCTTGCAAAGTTAAAGCAATGGGTCATTCTCTGTAGGTAGTCACGACATTGATTACACATCTGTGAATTGTCCTCTAGTGTTCAGTTCTGCTTAGGGCTATAGCCTCAGCTGGGCATAAGAAATACTTTAACCATCCTGTCCCCAGAAACTGTAGTATCTAGTAACATCCATCAACAGGAGATCAGCTTTTGGGACCTAGCAACTGCTGCCCTTTTATTCTGTAGTTTTTCTGGTAATGTACCTCAGCTGAACACACTGCTATAATAATATAATATAATATGGAATAGAAAACAGTTAAAAACTTGACTTCCATATTTCAGCAGCCCTCAACCAATTCCAATTTCATTTAAGCTTTTGAGCTTTTCAGTTTTTATATGTTTCCTAATAAAAAGCATGCACACGCATTACAATAATGCATAGCATTATAAAATCCTCAGGAAGTTGCATGTTCATGTGATGCAGTGATCAGATTCATTGCCACCCATCTCCCTGCCCAGATGAGCCTTTTATAAAAAAGGTAATGATTTGGGGGTACCCACATGTTCTAAACTAAAAATCTGATATTAAAAATATGCATTATTAGGCATTAGAAATCTGAAATAACCTTTTACTGTCTTCTTATTTTTAAGGGGTGGCTCCTTTTATATGCGTGGCTATGAACCAATACTAGCTATTTTGCTTTTTTCTTGTGCTTTGGCACTGCATTCAAGACAGGTGGACTTGAAATTGCGTCTGGACTACCTCTGGGCTGTGCAGGTAAGTCATGGGACTTCATGATGTCTGACTGTTTGATTTGTCTTGAAGATACTTTCAGGACAAATTAGTTGGACTAAGACTCTTTCAGAATTTTTCATGCCTGTTGGGGTTACAGAGAAAAATTATTTTTGAGTGTTCTTTCCACAGACCTATAAAATTCCTTTTTCCTGGAGAAGTGATTTTTTTATTTGTTTGTTTGCAGTTGTTCCAGTACATCTTAAATCAAGTAATATATTTATATCTAGGGTGCATTAGGAATGGACTGTTAGCAATATGAACCTGAGATACAGTTAAATCCATGGGAGCTTTTATCTTTTACTACAAAAAGAGGTGACAATATGTCAATCTTAAGGTAAACTGATAAAAGGAAATATTTATACCTGTATCATGCAATGAAACTAGGGAACTCTTTCCCAGAGGAAGATCAGAAATTTATTTAGATGCCAAGTGCATGGACCTTCTTTGAAAACACGTTTGCTATTATAATCACAGCAAAACCTATAGAAATTATATTAGTGATAACACAGGCATCAGGATATGTCTACTTCCTGTCACGCTTCTCAGCAGTCCAGTTGTCACCTCCAAAGTGTTTCACACTGGCCCCTGAAGAAAGAGACAAGTGGCAAGTTGAATATGTAAGTTTGGTTTGGTGGAATTTGGAAGTTGCCCTTATGGTAAATCTTACACTCCTATAGTTCCCAGAGGTCACATTCTGTTCTCATCTACACCCTGCTAATGGTGTTGTCAAGAGGATGGTATAAATCATCACAGTGCTTGCTTTTACACATAACATCAAGACTAGAACACATGGGTTCGTTAAACGCAACCCTAGCTTCACTGTGTTACCTCAAATGGAGAAATCAGGAATGAATTAGCTCTTATCTTCTGCTTGTAAAGGTTTTCTACCTAACATTTAAACTTTGTTGGGATTTCGTGATTGTCTTGATGGCCAAAACTATGTCCACTTCCTTTATGATTTAAGCTTATCTTGTTCTATAATTTCCATGTACTCTGTACTGTTTAACTCAATCTTCAATGTGTAATCACTTAATTTAATTTTTGTCCTGTGACCTGCAGTCTTGAGAGTTGCTGTGCCTGTCAGCCTCAGAGGTTTGTTTTGGACAAACTGATACAGTTTCTGTTTGCTGTGGTGCTAAATATAGTTTTCTGATTGGAAAAAAAGGTGGCTAGATTTTGAAATTCATTGGGGTACATGTCTAGCTGTATACTATGGTGGAAGTACATGAGTGCTATATGATCCATGAATACAAGACCTGAAATAGAGTAGCAGCAGGAATATACTGGTTTTGCTATCCTGTGGCCTTCCAACAGGTTAAGAGTGAATTCCAGCATCTTAAATGCGTTTTATGAATCCCGCTACTAATACTTGCATGGCAAACTCTACACTCCTAATGGAGGTACTGCTTAAAGATTCTTAGTTTTAAGTTAATTTTTAATTTGCAATAGATTAGTTTAAAAAAAATATAAGTGCAGGATATCTATGGGATGCTTGCCTATGGAAAGACCAGAACAAGACGGTTTTCATAAAGGACAAAATACAAACTTTTCCTGTTTTCTTGGGGACAGGATATATAGACATACCTAGCCATGTACTAATATTTTAGAAACCATTGTGCACTTTTTCCAAGGGACAGTAAGGGGAGATATCAGATTTCAGTACTGTCCTTCAGGTACACTTCAAAAAGTGCTTTTCATCTGAGAAGATCAAATGACATTTTAAGATCTTTTAAGATGCAGATCAAGTACTTATGTGCTGCTACCTTGTCTGTGAGATTTGCATGATAACATGGCAAAAGGGAAAAAAAAATCAGTTTATACAGAAGATTCAGAATTTAGGGATCAACATAACTACCATTCATTGAAATCAATTTGCTGTGTATGTTCTTGGCCTCTGAGATGATCTGGGCATTTACCTTTCATTTTCTCAATTCCAAGTGGAAGGTCTATTCCCTGTACAGTAAATAATAGTGGATAATACATAAGAAATGTTCTGGTTTCAACTCTGTATATTGGTTGTAAGTGATACTGAGTCCAAGGGCTAATTTACATAACCTCCAGGATACTGTCTGATGGATATTACAGAAGTGTTTATGTTTATCTATTCAAAGGGATAAGTGAAAAAAAGCACAAAACTTTTTGTAGTTACTAGGTTCTTCATCACAGTAAAAATCTGAGTACTAAAGGCTGTGGGAACACTGTTGATTGAAAATATCTATATATTGAAACTGCCTTTGAATAGTTAGCAAACTCCAAGCTACTAGTTGTTTAACAGCCTTTAAGAGGAGACAAGTGAAAACTGCATTCTTAAGTGACCAGTTTTATGTAGCCTTTGGACTGCAGGAGCCCTGTAGTCTTGGTCATGTTTCTCTACAGCCATAGTACTACTTACCATGGAACCATGTTGGTTTAACTTTGTTGTATTTTTGGTAACAGAAGTTTTGGAAAGACCAGTGACAGTGCACAGGGCCTGTGGAGATTTTCAGTTTTACAGAGTGAGTGAGCTAATTCTTTGTGCAAACACTGAATTGCATGAAGCACATGTTAAAGGTGGATTCACATCTCCAAGCAGTCAGCACCTGCTGTGTGAAGATGTGCCAACATGGTTCAGTATGTCATTTTAGGAGGTTTTTCAGTTGTTGGCTTACAACTGGGAGAATTTCAAGCTCAAGGGCTGTTCTGAAAGCTGTAAGTACTTTTCTTTGATACTTTTGGTAAATAAATTATATTTTAAACATTGAAAGTGTCCTGAAATTAATTCCATTATTAGTAAGAATATATAGGTAGATTCTCAGTGGTCTGTACTAAGGTCTGAGGAAAACACATATCCATAGATTTTTTTCCCCCGCCACATCAGGAAAAAAGTGTTTTGAAGAAGAGCAGAATTCAAACAAGAGAAACTGATTAAGAAAAATTATACAGTTTCAAGATAAGTTAATCTAATTTCTGTGCATCTGGGTTGCATAACCAGAGCAGAGATAATACAGTATGATTTTTGTACCTCATGTGGAAAAATTAATTTTTTTTATTGATGATAAGTTGTTAAAACATTTATATTTGTAGTTACTGTTCACATGTCAGTGGTGTTAAAGGTTCTTATTGATTTTGCTAGGGTTTTTTTTCTGTGCCAAATTTAACCTTTCTGAATATCACAGTATTTCCAGAAAACATCTGTTGTTTGTTTTGTTGATTTTTTTTTTAACAGGCAGTAGGAGGACCTTTTCATTTTCTGCATAGCATTGTTGAGTAACTCTATGTGCCTCATATGACAATAACTATGAGTAGCAAATATAGGAACATTTTCCCTGTTTCTTATTGAGAATCACATTTGATTATGCAAATTGTGTAACAATACTGGAAGAGGAAAAAAATGGACAAAGAAATACAAGTAGGAAATTTCTGGAGATTCTAAAACTGACAAAAAAAATGGAGTTGCTCACTCTCACAGGATTTGTCAGGGGAGGAAAATAAGAATAATACAGTGATATGACTAATTGATGCATTCTTTAGGGAACACTAGAATATTATTCCTCTGGTTTTTCTAGTCCACTGCACTTGTAAGAAATATAAATTTGGCAGTCTGCCGGCAAGACTTGCCAGGTGTGCTAGCCCGTCTCAAAACTCTGGCCCTGCAGAAGCAGGGTGGTGAATCTCATCCCTATGGCTTTAGTGCCACCTTCAGGTACGAAAAAGGAGGTTTCTGAGGCACCGGTGCCTGTCTTCCTTTTAGCTCAATCTGAAAACTGTATTTCCACGTGATAGCTATTCAGTCGGTGACATTGTTACAGCATTTTTAGGCTTAAACAGCCAGGTGATAAAACTGCCCAGACCACTTCCCAAACAAAGGATGTGTAATCAGTTATTAGCATTATAAAAATGTGAGATGTTGTGTAACTATGTAACTATGTAAAATGCAGTAGCTGTTAATTAGACTGATGTAAAAAGTCACAGTGCCAAAAACGTTTTCAATTTTGTCACAATGTTTAGAGCAAAAATAAAGCCTGCTTTTAAATACTGCAGTTCTGCAAATAGAGTTAAGGTCTGCAAAATGACCTAGCTGCCATGAATACCAAACAGGTAAGCAAACAGCAGAATGTGAAAAAGTTTGTTGGTCATGCCTATGTATTTTCTTTCTTGTTTATTTTCACAAACATATGCCTTTTTTTTTTTTTTTTTTTTGAGCCATCACCTATTGCACAAATATCATGTTTGCAGCTTTTCTTAATTAACCAATGGGAATAGGGGCAAACAGATAAAGGTTTTGGTGACATTTAGCTGTTTGGATAATATTCCCACCAGGAATGTAAATACCTGTAATCTGTGCTATTTTAATCTTCTTTCTTCAGCACCAAGTACTCCTTCTCCCTTCTCAGTGTCTGTTTTTCCCAGGAAAGAATGGGCCTACATATCCTTTAATCTCAGCTGCTCAAAGAGCAAGCAGTAGGAGTTCATGAGTCACAAGGAGGAAGGACAGTTTTCATTGCATTTCCCTCAAGGGCAGAAAGCAGGAAGCTAGAGAAAGGTCCAGAAAATATCAGCAATCAGTTTACTTCCCTCCCATACATCTGTGTAATGGGGTAGTTTTAAAGTCCTCACTGTTCAACACGACCAGGTCCTTTTATCTCACCTTCACTCCTTTATCTTCCCTCATAAGAGATGCAAGGACATTTTTCCTCTTTCCCCAAGCAGCTCCGGGGGAACTGGGTATATGAGAGCTATCTTAGGCAGTTCAAGGAACAGGATAGAAACTCACACTCTATGCAGTAATAGCAACGAATGTACACTTCAGTTAATATTCCTAACAGACCACTTTAATAATAAAGCAAGATGTTAGACATTTGGTATGTCAGGATGATGTAAGTGCAGTCCATGCAGAGACTCTGTCTAGAGTACCATCAACAAAACAGCAGTACTGACCAAGGGTGTGGTTTGAGATAATATGATGCCTTAGGACTTTATATATTTGTGCGTATATATATATATATGTATATATTTTATATATATTTGTACATTTTTATATAGCTGTATAGCTTCTCACATTTGATGTAGCAACTAGCAGTTTCTACCACTGTGCTACATTCCTGAATTTCTGTGTTAAGGGTAAGATAATGACTAAACATCTTGCTTGGGACTCATGTACCAGGACTAGAATAACAATACATATTGTAGACAAAACAAGATAGGAGACCCAGGGACTTTGGAGAAGCTCCAAGAAGGGAATGTGACATGAAGATGATGAAGGTGAAGAAGTAAGGGGTCTTGAGACCCCTGACTCAATTCTGGGGAGACACGCCAAGGGGCAGACCTGCAGGAGATTCTGGGGGTGGCACCAGGGTGGACGGTTCTTGGATTGGATGTAACCTTCAGTTATGGTAATTAAGGAGGGTTATAAAATTAGTAAGCACCCCTATGCAGCACCTGTGTCTATATATTTTGTGAACCTGAAAAGGCTTTCAGTAAAGAACTGCTCTCTATTTTACCCAGACTAGTGTTTCTCAAAAAGTTTTTTTTAACATGAATTTTAGGCAACAAATATACCTCTGCTTTTCTACATGAGAAAGTAACTCAGGAGTGCTGTGCTAATTTCACGAATGTTCTGCTTCTAGGTCTGGGACTAGGTCAGGCAGAGCTAACACATCTTAGTCTTCAGGGCACCGCATTGCCCCACATAGGCACTGTCAGTGCCAGTTTCTCCCAGAACCACATGGAGAGAGTGCATTCCTCTCTCCCTGTTGGCTAGGAAGTGTTTGACCTCAAATAGGCCAGGGGACAAAACGCTAAGAACACTTGATCTATACTCCCTTGTTCTGCTGTTTGCATAATTCGTCTCTATTTTGAGTTTGCTACCATTACCCACCATGGTATTGTTCAAGGGCTTTCCATGGCAGTAGTGGCTTTCATCTCTGTCACATGAAAAGAGAAGATTTTCTCAAATCCTCAGTGTTTGATTAGCCTGTCAGTGCCCCAGGAAAGCGGAGACCCTTGTGCCTGACCAGTCTGCCAGTGTCCCATTATGGGGGCCCTTCACTGAGCAGCCCCCTAGGTTGGATTGTGGTTCAACTCATTTGTTCATGGTCACATGCCAACAGAGAGACCACTTCCTGGGGTGTCCACACCTTTACCCGCTGTTGGTGACTGCCAGCACCTTTGAAGGGCCCACATTAACATTTTACAGGATAACACTCTTTATTAATAAAAAAAATAAGTTTTGAGGATTGCTGGTGATAGTATCTGATTGTAAAAAACATATTCAAAGAAATATACAGACAAGCCCTAATCCCCAGTGAGAGCTAGCTCAGCATAACCATTCAGCATGCGTGGAGTGCAGTTCTTACCCAACAGGTGCCCCTGTGCGGGAGAAGGCAGGTTCAGCCCATCAAATGATCCCAGAAGTTACAATGGAGTCTTCCCTAACCTCTCCCCTTTCTTAGCTCACTTTTATATTATTGCTTTATGTATGTGGAGCTTGAGTGTCTTTAGTCATACATCTTCCTCAGTGAGGGGTGGTCATGCCTGGAGGTGGGTAACGTCAGTATAGTACCTGAGATAACCTTGGGATGGGGATATGCGTCAATCCAAGGAGAGTGATTTTGCTGTGGCTGCTGATTCAACAGCAGAATGTCTTCTTTATCTCCACTGGTTTCCAGCTGCTGTGCCGCTTATCAGCTAAAAAGTACCACCAAGTTCCTTCTGCAAAGGTTTCAACAGAGCTTGGCTGTGGTGCCTTCACTTCACCCTCTGTTTAGTTGCTCTTTGTATTGTGTGTCTGAAGTCAGGTGTGCTGACCACATTCCATACAGGGAGTAGCAACCATATTTCCCGCTACAACTTCCAAACCATTATCTTTAATTTTACCCCTAGTAATCTCATCTTTGGCAACTGAATCTTCTCAAAGTCAAAATTGTAGTTAACAGTTTTGCATCCAAAGAGGGGAAGAGATGCATGCTGGGTGTGTTGGAGCTGTGCTATTCTACCATTAGCAATGGTGACATCCTTGATGCCTTTCCCTGCTCTTAGAGAATTTTACCACCCCTTCACACATCACTCTGATAGTTTGATTTGCACCATCAGCTCTTCAGTAAAGAGCTCAGTTCTCCACTTCTTAGTCATGGCTGTGGCTTGCTCTGAAACCTTTGTTGTGACTCATGCACTAAAATGGGTGTACTGAAGAACCTTTTCGGTCCTGTCTTCCAAAATGAACACTTTGGCTCACAACTGGACAAGGCAGAGGAATTTGATCACACATTTCCAGGTCAGAAATGAACAGCATCTGCCAGTGAGCGAGCAACATCACTATCCATACAATGCATCAAACTGATTACTCCACTTACCTTCTCCTACTTGATTCCTTTGACTAATCCAGAAATCTCTATGCCCTCACCCAAAGGAGTGATATTCTTCCCCACATGGTGTTGGTAGCTTAGCTGAGAACCTAAACATTCCTAGGAATAAAGTAACAAAACAGTCTGATTCAAGAAACAGAGGAATGGATAAGCAAGCCCCCAGATGGATTTTTTAAATTCAGAGCATCAATTCAGTTTTGAAATCCCCTTGCTGTTGTCAGAGTAAAATTTCCTATATTCCAGTATGATGCAAAAATGGGGTGGCAAGCTTGGTTTGGATTCTCAGCTAGAAGAATCTTTTTATTTTTACTATTAAAACATTTAAATTCCAACAGTCAGATGAAATGACAGAGGCCATTTCACATGTTTATAGAAAACAGTGTCAGAGTTATGCCACCAAAATAGGGGAGGAATATTTTAAGAAAATAGCATGTGAAATTTAAAAAGCAGAAGAAGTGTCAGGAAAACAGCTCACAAACAGGAGATAGATACTTGCTTAGAATAAAACCTTCAGGTATATTTCTTGCAGAACTTCATTGTTATTTAGTGTTTACTGATATTTCATGGCTGGAATAAATTCCGTTTCTTACTACACAAGTTAGAGTAGGAGGTGAGAATTTATTTCAAAAGGGAACAATTCCTGAAGAATTTATGTTTATAAAATCAGTTCTCTTTCAGCATTCTTTTTACTTGTAAAGAAATTTGGAAATACAGAAGTAAACTGCAAAGCAAAGTGGACTGCATAATTTGAATAAAAAGGTTGTTTCCTAAGTTTTGTCACGGAAAGTAAAACCTAGCTTCCTGACAAAAAGATATTAAAAATAATATTTCTAGACTATACAAAGGCAAGAGGTGAATGGTTTTCTCCTGCTTAGACAGGAATGGATAGTGGAACAAGTACGTGGACTTTGTAATAGATCAGGATACCAAATTCCAGATACAAACAGGACACCAACAAAGATTAGAACAGATTGTTCAGTGGTTTATGTGACTGTGGTTTCTCAACAATGCCTGAGAATTTGGCCTTCCAGTCTTCTCCTGGTTGTAATTAGATACACAAAATCATATTAGAATCACAATAGATTTGTGTTACTGTTCTGTGAGCGTGATTGAGGAGCAAAGAATAAGATATAATTTCTGTGAGATTAATTATATGAAACTGATATTTTCTAATTGAAATTAGAATGTGGGCCAGAAGTAACTCTAAGAACAAGGAGCGAGTTCCAGAGATGTAATTTTGCTGATGAGTACGTGAAGGACAAGGCTGGAATTTGCAAACCTAGCAGTCCCAAAAGAGGTCCCTAGATATTCAGTATTTTTCTAATAAGAGGTCTGAGTTTTAGAATTGTTTCTTAATGCTTGACTGCCACTAACTCCTGTGAGTTGAGGCACTTATAATAAGATACCATATGTTGGGTTAGGGACCTCAGCTGTGTTAATTCCTAGAGCACTTTCTGAATGCTATCATTCACACGATTAATAGAATTTCTGTTGCAAAGGAACTGAGTATGTTTTCATGACAAACTCCAGCATAATTAAAACCATCTCTAGAAATGCTAATTATTTTTGAGGGGTTTTATTGGGTTTTTTTGTGGTTTGTTTTTGGGTTTTTTTTCAAATTGGATATAATTCTTAAGGACGTTCCATTTTAAAATCTTTTTCTCTGTTGAAGTTACTGTCTTGCCAGGTCTCTTTCCATTTTACTGCGAAATGACATAGGTTTGCTTTATACGCTGGTGATTTGACAGGCTTCTCTTTTTTGAAAGGTGGATCAAATACGGCTGTCACTGTATTGGACTGCCTGGGAAGGAATTGGCCTCCAAGGCTGCTGTGACTTAAATGGGATCATTCTGGCTTCTTACTCTTTAAAAATATCAAAGGTCTACTTAAAAATAACAGAGAACTGAAAAAGATACCAATACACTTAGCTGATCAAATCCTGAAAGTTGTCCAGAGATTTAAGATTGAGTTACTATGATCTTAAAAGGATTTTGCCTAATGTAGAAGCATGGTACAGGAGACCTGTTCTCAGTCTACATCACTGCTCTCCATTATTTTGCTCAGTTTAATTTCAAGGGATGAATTAATAGAAGCTATTTGATAGGTTCAACTATCTATTTGCTTTTTGCAAAGGGTTTTCTTTTCTTCTATCCCCACAGGCAGAAGAAGAGAGAGATGATATGGAGAGAGTCAAGCTGGATAATAAAAGAATTCTCTTCAACCTGTTGCCAGCACATGTTGCACAGCACTTTCTTATGTCTAATCCAAGAAATATGGTAAACCAATATGAAATTTAAATACAAATTGTATGGATGTGTCCCTGTGTTACTTGGGTCACCTTTCAATTGCATGTTTTCAAGAAAGGCTTGGACTTTTAAAATTTTGCTCATGTTTAAATGTTTCATAAAAACTTGTGTTCAGTAATTCGTTTGAGATTATTTCTCTTTCCTCCTTCTCTAAAGAATTTTAACAAAAATCAGTATAAGAGAATTTTGTCATTCAACATCAATGTAACCAAGCGTCTGCATGTAAATAGCTTATTTTTTTTCCAATCAATTTAGGATATTAGGATTTGTCACAGCATTGCATGAGCTCACTTTGGTTCTGAGTGGTGAAGTGTATGACCTGCCAGACACTACTGTATTAACCACTCTAGTTCTGCAAAATATACTATCATTACCAAAACCATCCATTTAAATACTCTAGGAAGACACAGCAGCTTTTAACATAATAGGCTGCAGTGACTAAACAAATTGGTTCAGGAAGCACTTACCAGAGTCCTTCTGGAAATCTGAAACCCTGCAGCACTGGAGTTACTGCAATGTCCATGACACTGGTCTTGAGAGTTTGGATCAATGTATTTGAACCACAGAAGAGTGGTTTTCCTTTCTTTGAGCCCTCTACATTTTTAAGCAGAAACCTTAGCACACAGAGCAGTGTTGTATTATATAGGACTCCACAACTCAGGGAAAGACATGAAGGTGTGAGGCTGGTCTTGTGCTGCAGGATAAAATTGCTGCATCTGCTATTTTACTTAGAAAACAACATTGAGAAAACTTGATTATTTTTCTCATACAGTAGAAAATCTACAACTGTTAAGACTTTCTCGAAATTTTTAGTCACTTCTTCCATGTCTACACAGGAAAAACAATGACAACAACAACAAAAACCCACCAAAATTGTTTTAAATTGATTTAATACCTTAGGTGTTAATTTTCTTTTGTGGTTTTGAGTGGAGACATCTTTCAACATTATTTTAAGAAGTTTGACTTTCTTTCTAGCAAAAATAATGGCTTTTGTCATAGCTATTGCTTAGCAGTAGAATAGGTATTGTAATAATGATGCTTACTTTAGATTAATCTTTTAAAATAAAAATTGTATCTGCTCCTGAACTGCAGGACCTTTATTACCAGTCATATTCACAAGTGGGAGTGATGTTTGCTTCCATCCCAAACTTCAATGATTTCTACATCGAATTGGATGGCAATAATATGGGAGTAGAATGTTTACGCCTGTTAAATGAAATTATTGCTGATTTTGATGAGGTAAGGTCTAAACATTTTGTCTTTTGAACATATCAGTTCTATCAAATTGCTATCAGTAGAGATTATCCATAGCAACTCAGAGTATCTTGAGCTGCTTAATAAAACAGTACTGTAGGCTTCCTATTTAATCACAGTTGGTATCCACTGGGCTTCTCCAAACTGGCCAGTTTGTACTTTTAGGTACATGAATCTGACCTCAAATTCCTCTAATACAGGAAGAGTATCAAAATGCAAGTTAATGGCTTTTTTTTCGATGACTTCAAAGTGGGCAAGCCTCAACTTGCCAAAAATAATAAGGTTTAATTTAACTTGCACATATTATCTGATAACTATGGTTACTCGCCTAAAATATTATGTAATATTTAACAGTTTTATGTTTTAAACAAAGCTTATGGACAAAGAATATTATAAAGACATAGAAAAGATCAAGACAATTGGAAGTACATATATGGCGGCTGTGGGACTCGTACCTACTTCGGGAACTAAGGTAAGAAGATTTTATATGACAGCCCTTTGTGAAGGAACCATTTTCCTTCCATTTCCAGAGGAACATCAGAACACAGCTAATTCTGTGTGGTTATAGATAACTTGTATGGCTTCTTTGCAACACTTAAAATTTGAAATTCTAAGAAAAGCTGTAGCCTGAAAAGAAAAACTGTTACCGTTGTTCATGTGTCTTCACTTGCCATTTCACTGTCTGCAGCTCTCGATTCTCTGCAAATCGGTGTATAAAAGCCACTAAGTCAGAGTGGTGGTGTTTTAAACCCAGCATCTTAAATGACCCTCTAAGATGCAGTGAAAGGGAGACCCTAGTGTAATGAATTGCTACAAAACTAGCAAAATAATACTAAAATGTGATTTTTTTATGTATTTTTTTTTATACGGAAATCTGGATGTAACTACAATTAAAACAAACAGCCTCTCCCAACCCCCATCATGGACAGGAACTTTGTACTAGGCAGTGCTTCACTTCACCCTGGTCCCTTCAAATAAGCTCTTCTTTGTCTCTGCTGTTAACATTCTTTTTATCCCCTTAATTCCTCAGCAATAAAAAATGTCAAGGTCATTTGAAGCCCACTAGTTCTGTGGCACAGTTCTTCTGTATCCTCATTACTACCCTGAGAGTGTTTCTTACCTTAAGTTATTGTCTTGGGGCAGAAATTTCCTAGATTTGCAAGCAGGATCTAGAGAGTCAGAAAACCATGTGGGCAGTATATTGAATATACAGAGTACTATGCATACTAATAATTGTAGCAACAAAACTAAATTATGAAAATGTTATAAAATTAATAATGTAAGGGTGTAATGAAAATGAAAGCAACCTTGTCTGCCCACAGTTTCCAGACACCTCTCCCTTGTTCTGATATGCATATACATATGTTGTAGACATATGTTGTATACAGTTATGCATATGGTTTGGCATTGAAAAATAACACCAAATGAAAGGGCAAACACAAAAAAAGCCAGAAGATGCTCTGTGAACAATTATCTCTGCTAAGTAAATACAAAACAAGACCACATTGAAATCAACTGTTAGAATCATGTTGGAATATATCGCATGCAACTAATCTTCTGGTCTGCAAGATATCTGCAGCTGATGCTTTCCTTTGTATCATTCCTAGAAATCTACACATTATAAAAAAGTTATTTTTAAAAGTCTGTTTATGCTGAAATGTTTGACTCATGGGTCCTGAGACAGGCAAAAAACATTGATCCTTGGAATTTTTTTCAGTGTGTGATCTCAGGCAAACAAGCAGTGGCATATTTGTGTGTCAGCTATAAATGTTCTTTGATCTATAATCCTCAAAACAGGTGTGTTATTGGGTAACTTGGGCAGCATAAGTTCCAAAATCTAAACATGTTTGTCTCTTGTATTCTAGAGTTGTTAAATGTAGAGTCAGCTGAGTTATTCCAGTACTAAAGATACTGCTCTGAGCTTGATCTTTTCTGCACATGTAGAATTCTATATTCCAGGAAAAAAATCTTGTATGAAACAGCCAATAGTTTTTACTTTAACTTGGGGTTTCAGATCTTCTGTGTTCTCTTCCCACTACTCATGTGATGCAAATGAATAGAAATTATTCACATCTTCTTGGCAGTTTCCCAATAGGTTTTCAGCATTCAGCTATATATTAGAATCTGATAATCCTGGCTAGCCTGTCATGCATAGACAATCACTGCCAACCATCACACAGTCCCTGGGCTGCCCTACAGAATCATATGTGTCCATGGGGAGCCATAAGAGACTCAAGTGCTTCTGGTCTGCCCTTTGCCAGGAGCATCCCAACTTCAACAGAAAATGTGGCACAGCCTCTGACTGTGAGCCACTAATTTCATACTAGGATTTGGGCAAGCAGAAAACATTGGATGGGGTTAGTTGTGCTCTTAACTGAGGATATTTACACATATAGGAGCCCAGTACCCTGATGAAGTTAAATATTTAAGTCCCGTATTTTACAGGACTGTTGTTTCTGCAGCTTGACTTCAGCAGATGAATAAAGTTAAATGCACATTGTCTCTATCAGAGTGGCTTTGCTTTCATGGTCTGGGCAGTCTTTCCAGTAACTATTCCTCTGATGTTTAAATAAGTAATTGCTTGCCAGTTACACTATCAGGGCAGCTTACAAACGTAGATCTTTTGCACGATATGAATTCATTGCATTGACTTCACCAGGATCCTAACTTCGTGGTGTTCTTCAGTGCAGGTTCAAAAGAGTTTGCCAGTAGTTCTATTGAGATGCATTCTGTGACCTGCAGCACATCTAGTATTTGTCACAAGTCCTCTCTCCTGCAACCCTGAAGGGCATTGCAGAAAATCAGACAGCAAAGAACTGGAAAGCTAAGGAATATAAAGAAGATTAGAAATCAAATAAAACTGTGCACTACTCCCTTTGTCCTCCAGACATTCAATATTCTTCCTTCTCTGTGGGAACTTTAGCCATCAGCTCTCTAAGCTTATTTCTTGTTCTTTGTTTTTCTTGGTGATGCTGGCAAAAAATAGAGCTAGCTAGTTGACATTGCAAGAAGCAGAATGCCAGACATCCAGGCAGGTAAATAAAAATAGCTTCACCAAAATTTGGGACTGGCCCAAAGATGATTTTAGAATTTTTTGTTAGCACTTTAATTTTTTGTGAATTTCCCAGCCACATGAAGCAACCCTTTCAAACTGAGCAGAATAAAGCAAATAGCAACCGGTTTCTCAGGTTTGTCAGCCATGGTCAAGCACTGCATTTATAAAATCTCGCTATGATGGCAAAAACTCAGCAAGCTTTCATCTCATGCCAGCTTCCACAGTCCTGTTGTGCAACGCCTTACTGAAGCTGCCACTGACCCTGCATTTCTTTCACCATATCCTACCTTTAGCCCACTTCCACTTGCAAATCTGTTCACAAATTCATATTTCT
Organism: Scytalopus superciliaris; assembly: GCA_013400415.1. NCBI lineage: Eukaryota > Metazoa > Chordata > Aves > Passeriformes > Rhinocryptidae > Scytalopus > Scytalopus superciliaris. The sequence goes on along the minus strand of VXBX01008166.1, from coordinate 14,223 downwards.
TAATCAAATAAGAGCAGAACATAAGAGCAATCATACTGAGTCAAATCAAAGGCTTATTCTAGAAACCTGTCTAACTAACCAAAGGTAGATCCTGGGGGAACGGCATGAGTTACAGGAAAAGTACACAAACCTCTCCTTTCCACTTCCTAATGATATGCTGTTTAAGAAATTCTGGAGCTACAGATAATGTCTTTTTGCTACTTTGTAGCAAATACTTATTTCATGAGTTTGAGTAATTATGTTAGAATCTTACAGAGTTTTGGAATCCACAATATTCTCTGAATATGAGCGCCACGATTTAATTAATAAGCCTGAATTTGTAAAAATTATTTTCTTATGTTTGGGGTTTTATTGAAAAGTTGATACGTCAGCATTCCATTTGACCCCTTCTGGTTCTTTTGCTTTAGTTCATTTAGATACATTTTATAACAAATTTCTTTGGCTTGCCTGGAAAGGAAGGAACACAGGGGTGTTCTGTATCTCACAGGATTAAACCTAACAGGAATTTTGTCAATGGGAACAGCATGCACCCCATGGAGCTGGGACCTAGGAAAAGCCCCAAAGGGAGAAGAGGGCAGAAACTATAGTTATTAATAATCATCAAGCAAAGCAGTTTTGTCAGAAAGCAGGTTATATTCCCTGCCACACTCACAACAAACATCTGCAGCTCTCTAGCAACAGAACCACTTTACCACGGGAACTTTGCTTTCCATTCTTCCCAGAAATCAAAAAGAGAGAGAAGAAAAAAAATAGCACTTGAGAAAAGAATGCATGAGCTTTAGCTACCATCAAAAGTTTCCTTTTACAAACAGGAAAATTGGTTACATTCTTTTCCTAAGCCATCCATTCTGAGTTTTTCATTGTTTTTCACTTTGGTATTTCACCTGCCTTTCAGTACCATACAAATCTAATGTGCAATACTATTTTGTTTCTAGGCTAAAAAATCAATTTATTCCCATCTGAGTACACTGGCAGATTTTGCAATAGAGATGTTTGACGTTCTTGATGAAATCAACTATCAGTCCTACAATGACTTTGTCCTACGAGTTGGTAAGTCACATTTCTACAATTATCACACAAACAGAATGTTGGGTTTTGTTGGCTTTTCCTGTGCTGTCTGAAAAGGATTACCTGTCCTGCACTCATGACTAAGATTGAAAATTCTCATTTAGTGAGAGAGTCACCTTCACATAGAAGGTCAGCAGGCTGGATAATGGGCATTATATATAACTGTGTCCGATTCCAATGTGTTTACCTAGTTTGTGAACCCCTAAAAGGAAACTGCATGACTAATCTAACACAATATTATGAGTGTGCCCAGTCTTGTGTCTTCCACTGCTTTGCATTGCTAAACTGCTGAAAACTGGGTCTTACTGTACTTAGCTATTAAATTAAGTTGTATCTGCAAAAGCTTTGTTGGCATTAAAAGCCTGATGGGAGCTTTTTGTCTACAGATGCCAAATCACCTTAACCAGTCCTGTTTACTCCAACAAATCAAATCCTCTGGTCTTCACAACACAACCCTTCCCATGCAATCTTTTACATGTTATTACATGTCTTACCACTCAGAGTCCTTTCTCGCAGTCTTTGTAGAGATCAGGTTCCCCTCTTCCCCTTCTTCCCTGCATTCTGCTCCTCTCTAATGTTGCTTCCACTGCTGTTCTCATTTCATTGCATATTATAACACAGATAGTTTTCTCCAGCTTCTTTCTAGATATATTTCCATGGCTGAGAATGGGCTGGACAAGAGGAAAACAGAAGTTGCTAGCAGTGGAAGATTGAGAAAGACCAAAGACGTCAAAGACAGCAATAGATGTCTTTGACCTCTTGTACATCCTAATAATTATAAACCCCAAATTTTCTTTGAAGTCTGTTATAACTGGTCTTTCCAGGTTCACAAAGGATCAAATATCTAAATCCCATTCTTCTGCATAACTGGCCTGGAAAAGCCCTCACACAGAGGGTGTAGTATCTGCAGCTCCTCAGGGCACTCAGAAGGAACATCCTCTTTTATCTTCCAGACAAGGTGTCAAATGCAGTCAGAAAAGTAAAATCAAGCTCTGTGGTTTCCCCCCCAAAAATGATGCTTGAGCCATTTTCAATCCTTTTGTCTTTTTCCTGATTTGAGTTGTCTAGTACTAACAACAAATGTGACACACTTCCCTTACCCTAATCCTTATGTTTTCCAGACCATTATTTCTGTTCCACTTGGAAAACCTCCATTAGAAGGCTTTATATGTGCATCTGCAGTGGATGTTGTAGGAAACAATTAAAGATCTTTAACAATTTGTCTTGTCTACAGCTAAACTCTGAACTACCACTGCTTTTCTTCTTTTCTTTAAATAAACAAAATCCACCAAATAATCACATTTTTACTTTATCTATTATATTGCATTTCCAATAAGATATCTTGAGGAATGTCTTTATTTTGTTCATAAACCTTTTAGAAATACAGAAGTCAAGTTGGCATTAATTTAAACATGGAAACATAGAATATGCTGAATTGGATGTGACCCCTCAGGATCATCAAGTTCAACTCCTGACCCTGCAGAGGACACCCCAATAATCCCACCATATGTCCAAAAGCATTGCCCAAATGCTGCTCGAAATCAGACAGGCTTGGTGCTGTGAACACTTCCCTGGGGAGCCTGCTCCAGTGCCCAACCACCCTTTGAGTGAAAAAGCTTCTCCTGATACGTAGCCTAACCCTCTGCTGACTCAGCTTCATGCTGCTAACAAAAATTATGTCCTATGACCAGAAAAATTCTAAGGGCACTTGTGTTGAATGTGTTTTGCAGCATTCATGTTTCCCTTGGATAATATGCTGTAGTGTTTGAAACCAAACTCACTGTTTAATTTTAGGTATTAATGTTGGGCCAGTAGTGGCGGGAGTCATTGGAGCCAGAAGACCACAGTATGATATCTGGGGGAACACTGTAAATGTTGCCAGCCGGATGGATAGTACTGGAGTGCAGGGTAAAATTCAGGTGAGTGCATTCTAAGACAATTTTGCAAACCTTCCATGCCTCCTGTTCTATATATGGTTACATTTTGAAGACCACTTAGAAAACACAGCCTCACTTGATCTTTTTCTTATGAAAAGGGCAACACTCTCCAGATGACTCAAGCATCAGAGATATAGTTGTTTTCCATCTTACACGCTTCACTCCTTGGAGACAATGAAATCCTTAAATAAATCATTTCCCATTAGAAGAAAGGTCTTTGCTTCACTGCACACAGTTGGAGGCAAGCCTGGGAATGCTGACACTGCCAGTCATTGTACTGTAGAAATTTTCCCTGAATAAGACATACAAGGAAAGGACTTATGTCTGTTTGCATCTTACTGCATTTTATGTAGCTTTAAAAATGTCTTTGATACTTTGGATTGGAGAGGTGATGCAGACAGAGAGCCTTGTTGTTCTACTAGGGCTTGGCTAGAAGCTATGGTGGACCTCTCAAGAGCTTGATGAACTCTTGCAGTCGTTTATCCAAAATACCTGTCTAATCTCCCAGGACTGAAAGGTCTTCTTCAGTAAATTAATATCACTGGAACTGATCCAGGTTACAATTTGATTATAAATTTCTGTTGGACAGAGCTTAGTCTGTCTGTGTAATTATTCAGCTAAAGACCAGAAGTTCTGTTTCTCATATTCCCGTTTGATTGGTCATCTTTATTTCTTTAAGAGAATTCTAAGTGAGCCTGAGAGCAGCTGTAGGTGTTCATCCATTCTACTTATGCATATTTCATGACAGAGAAGTAAACTGGAGAGGGGTGAGCAGTTGCATGAACAGAAAAAAATAATAATTTTTTTTTGTGTCTTCAGGTGACAGAAGAAGTTCAGCGGATATTAAAAAGGTGCAGTTATGAATTCGTGTGCAGGGGTAAAGTCAGTGTAAAGGGAAAAGGTGAAATGTTGACCTATTTCCTGGAAGGAAAGGCTGATGGAAATAATTCCCAAACACGGTCTTTAAACTTAGAGAGGAAAATGTACCCTTACGGGAGAGCAAACATTCAAACAAAACTGGGCACCAGCTGTCCATCAGTGGCCTCAGCTGCTGGCTTTACTGCAAAACCTGGGCTTGGAGCAGGTCAAGCGTCTGCCACTCACACAAATCAAACACTGCATTATCTTCCTTCTGTGCCAGCTGTGAAGGAGGCATAGAACAAAGGAGATGTGGTTGTGCCACTTGCAGTGAACTTGGAGAGAAACGGTTGCCTGAGTTTTTACCAAGAGATCAGAGGTCATAGGCCATGGCAATTACCAAGGACCACTACAACCCAACCAAAGAGAACTTGGGGACTGTATAATGAACTCTTGGGATGAAACATATAAGGGCTAGCAATTCTGTTGGGAAAAGGCAAAATGGGATTTTCTGGAAATGAGGGATATTTTCTTGGCATTTTTAAAGGGTAGGTGAAAAAAATGAGATAAATGTGCAAGCAATTATTTATGTGTGTGTGTATATATATGTTTTAATCTATATATGCACATATACAAACAGTTCTGTGTAGACTTAATAGAGATTTATAGACATAAACAAAAATGTGTATTTATTTACACATTCACCTGCAATGACACAGTAAAGAGATTTCTCTTTCTGTCATAGCCAGCATTGTTTGGCCTGGGATTAGGAAAGCTGCATTTAACCATGGAATATGGGGCACCTGGAGACTCTCTGGGGCTACAGCAAGAGTTAGAGAAACTGTGCTCCCAGTGCATGAGTTGAAGCAATGAGAACAGTTTTTATTGTGCTGTCAATGGCAGGTTAATGAAGGCTGAATTCAGCTAATTACTAAACCCTGTGTATTTTTTAAAATTCTCCTTGCATGCTCCAAAAATTTCCAAAAAATTCCAAAAAACCCATAACAGTAGGATATGAAGTAGGTAAACCACAAAGCTTAAAGTTCAGGCAGAAGAACAATATATATCTTT